>PVJX010016493.1:0-40207 GCA_004027295.1 Dolichotis patagonum | reverse complement strand
ACTTTATTCTTAAGTTATAGATCCTCTTGTCATCTTCCAGTCTTTGTATCTTTACTGCCTGCTCCCTTGTTATTTTTAAGAGATCTTCCCTTTCATGACCCCACATTGCAAGCCTGTGTTCAATTTTTGATAGTCTATCTTTGGTTTCTTTCAAGCAATTTTGCCAGCTTTCTATGGAGTCTTTAGTTTCCTGATAATCCCTTTGAATCTGCTTCATGAATTCTAGGTTTTTTCTGAATTCTTCATTAAATTTTTCTCTCCTTTTGTGTTCCTCCATTCTTCTGTCTGTGTCTTCTTGAGAGGTGCCCAGCCCTTCTTTTATTAATCTAGTTATCTCTTGTTTAATTTGAATTAATATTTCAGTTTTGGTCCCGCTTATGAGGTCCTGAAGATATCTCTTTATGTCCGCTAATGTAGTGTTTGATGTTGTATGTTTGCTGCCCTCAATCTTTTTTGTATTTACCTCTCCTGGATCAATGTTCTCAGGGTTGGGGGCTGGGAGTTGTTTCTTATTTCTCCCTTTTGTCATGTTTTTGGTTCCTTCCATACAAGTGTACAGTGTAATTCCCAGACCCTTTTCTTGTTGGCTAAGGCTCCTCTAGAGGGCACAGGCTAGGAGCTTTAGCCCTCTTCAATAGGTTATCAGAGATTAGAGTTCACCCAGGGGCAGTGTGTGCTAGCTCCTCCCTTCCGGGCCAGTCAACCTTTGCAGGCCTTCACTGCATCAGTTTGCACTGATCTCAGGGAAGTAATATTGTAGCGACTCACTGGGTCCCCGCCAGGGGCGCAGCCTAGTCCAAGGAGATTCCACCAATCCACTTGGTGAGGGGAGCAACCAGCTGAAGCCACTTCCTTATGGAGTTAGGGTTGTCCTGCCCAAATCCAACATGTCGTCCAGTCAGTTTCCCCTTTCCTGTGGGAGGGTCTTATTCCCATCACTCACTTCGTGTTGATGCCAATCCCCGAGAACTGCTGGGCTCCCCGGCCTCCGACTTCTGTGTGGCTGCAGTGGGAATTTACGGTGCCTCTGGGTGGATCGCGTGCAGGGCTGGTCCAGGCGAGCCGCACGCAGGGCTGTTCAGCTCTGCGCTCAGGTGGCTCAAGGCAGTCGCTTCGGTGCAGATTGCTTGTGCAGGTTGAGCAGGAATTCAGGCGGCTCGAGGAGGGCGCCGTGCTCGCTGATCTTATCTTCACTAATAGTAGCACCAGGGCCTCATATTCGAGCATTTTTTTGCACTTTAGTTTCTTCCTGGGTTGGGAGAATGCATCTCTCTCTGTTTGGGTCTCTCCAGGGTGTTTTATTCTGGCATTTGAGCTGTCTCGCTCAGAAAGGGTCTCTCTCCTGCTACCTACCAGTCCACCATCTTGTCTTCTGGAGCAATGATTTCAAAGTTCTGAGGGGAAAGTTCTTGCTTTAATTCAGAATTCTAAACATAGATTAACTAGCATTCAAATGTGATGGCAGAATAAAGAAACCATTGCACATGTTAGAACGTAGAATGTTTCACCTCCCACACATTATAACTCGTGACGATTTTGCAAATCTATTTTATGAAGGGAGGTGTCATTCCAATAAAGAGGAAGAGATTAGTTTCAGCAAACACAGACCAATACAGCAGGGGGTGAAAGGAGGGTACTGCAGAGGGTAGGCAGGGCCAAAGCTCAGCTGGAGGGGTGCAGATGTTCAAGTATTGACCCTGTGATGCAGGAACAAAAGGCCTCAGTCTCACTACTCTAATGTTGCCAGTTTTGGCAAGTAAAAGATACCCCCCAAAATATTTGAGATGCACTTATAGTAAAGCACTACTCGTTTATCAGAAATCTAAATTTAACTGGGTGTAATACCTTCTATCTCACAGCACTATAATATTCTAAAGGTGCTGATTTAAATTTTTTTTATTATTTTGAAGGTAGTAAATTACAACAGAACAAGACAGAATAAAGCCAATTGAGACAATGCAGTGAAACTGGTACAGAACTTCACAGCAGGTTACCAGGATAACAGTAATACGTATCATCTTTACGATAGTTGTTCTTTCAGTCAGGTATAGCAAAATCAAACCAAATACAGAACATTATAGAACTTATCAAAACAAAATATTGAATAGAGCAATATAAGTAATCAGAACAAAGCAAAAACAGTGATAACAATATTTGCCTTCAAAGAGATGGTAGAAGGAAATCCCCCCTATTTTTTATATTGCATATGGTCAACCTCCCAAGAGATGTTCACCTCTGGCTCCCACTTGCTAAGGGGGGGTCGGGGGAAGGATGGGATGTTTGCAGCTGTGCCGGTAGGCTCACAGCTGCTTACCAGGGAGGTGACTGGGTTGCTTGGTTTCCCAGTGCCCTAAGTTCCAACATGGCGTGGATCTCGGGAGACGCTGGCTGGTTCTATCCCTGGGGTGGCCACGGCTTGCTCTAGCCACGGCTGTTTATCAGGGAGGCGAGCAGGTTGCTTTGTTTCCCAAGGTGCTGATTTTTGTTTCTTAGCCTCTCACACACAATGCCTCGGACGTAAGAGGCACTATTTCAATAGTGAATGAAATGTCATCCAGAAAATGTCTACAGTTTGAGTATCCCTACCCTGAAAATCTGAAATCCAAAATGTTTTAAATTCTGAAACTTTCTGCATCCACCTGATATCACTAGTGGAAAATTCTGCACCTGACTTCATGTGATGGGTTGTAGTTAAATGCACGTGGACTACAATAATATTTAAAAATTACTTTCAGGGTATGTGTAGAAGGCGTGTATGAAACGCAGATGAATTCTGTGTTAAGACTGGGTGTTACCTCCAGGATATCCCACTACATATATGTGAATAGTCCAAAATAAAAAAAGAAGCCAATTTGATCAGAGTATTTGGGATAAGAAGTTCTCAGTACTATTAGGATGATTTAGAATTAAAAATCCCAATGAATAAGCTCAAGGGATCTTTTAGAAGTTTAACTATTTCATAATTCAGAATAAATTCAGACACAAAATATGATTTGATAAAGTTCACATGAACTTTGACATCATCAGCAAACCCTACAATGGATGTCGAGTTCAAATACATTACAGTTATTTGCTCAAAACCTAACATTTACCTTTTATGACTTTGTAACTTTAGCTTTTATCTTTAGAATTATAGTTGAAAATAAAACTTACTGTATTAATGTTTTCAAAATAATGTGCTCCATTACATAGCTTTGAAAGTTACCCATGAAATTATTTTCTATTGAAAAAGACATAAACAGAACTTATTGTTCAGCAGGAGATAATTTTGGTGTGCTTTCTGAAATAATTACCATTTTACATTTTAATATTATGTATTACAACAGGAACTTATTTATCTTTCAGAAATAAATTTTTTTGGCTTTTTCTTGTTTGAAGATGTTATAAAGTAATAAATTAGAATTCACAGTTTATCAGTGTGACAGAAGATTAAAAATAGAGAAATGTAGAAAACTTTTATCTTTCTAAAAATATAAGTGCTTCTTTATGAATTTTTCACAGTTTGTTTTTTCTTCAGGAAAAGCACAGTTGATCTGCATTTGATTGATTGCAAGGCAAAAGTCAAGTTGGTCTAATTTAAAGTGACTCGCTCTTATCACACAATGTCATCTCTTATTGTCAGCAAAGAGAGAAGAAATTGAGTGAGAGAATTGAAAAAATCATTTTAATGCTCCCCAAAGAAATTGTAACATGAACTGGAACATATGGGTAATTTGTGAGGTAAAGTCAAGCTATGGAGTCTAATCATTTTCAATATAATTTTTTGCGACTGAAAAGCCTTTTCTTTTTTGCTTTCTGATTTTGTTTTTTGAGATAAACTCTTATCAGACTTCTTCGAACTTTTTGTCTCCTTTGTCACAGGGGTATCGAACAAGCACGACTCGTGAGATGTGACAAGATGCAACTTTACTTTTGCTTTGATTGCTCCTTTATGATTTATACAGTGGAATGATCTCTTCTTCCCCCTAGACTGAGGGATGGTTGCATTACCTCTTTGCTCACAAATAGAGAATGGAATGCACTAAATAATTGTTTTGATCAAACTCAGTCTCAATTCAAACACTAGCATGTTACTGCTTCCCAACAGTGATCGAAACATTGATCTTAAAATTATCCCTGCTTTCCCAACAGGGTTCATTGTATTGAGAAGGGGGGTGTGTGTCTGCCTCATAGTGTTAGTTCTTCCTTTTCCTGCTTGTGTTAGGGTCTCCTCCGAGGAGGGAGAAAAAATACAGTCTTAAGTATATTCTAGGTACACTCAGATTTGGTTACATAACTTTTCGTACAAAATGGAAGGCAGGGTACCTTGTTTAAAAAGCAGGGAAAATACCTTTCAAAGTGCTAAATAGAAAACTTTTCCTTCTCTTGTCATTATGTTTTTATCTTCTGCTTCATGTCATTTCAAGAATAAAAGGATAAGGTAGCATGATTTTATTGTTCATCTTTAAGCCAATTTTCAAATCAAATGCAGCACTGAAATTACACTGCTTGTAGTTTGTATCTGGGGTGTACATGTACAGAACAGTGAAAATTCTATACGAAACTAGCTCAACATTCTTTTGTACTTCTTGACATGTGTACACTCTACTAACTCTCTACCCTCTGCTGAGTAGTCAGTAAGGAAGGACTGAAAGGAAAAAGAACTGTGCGTTGTCTTGTCTTTCCCTCTGTGTTTTCATTGTCAGTGTAAATTATTTGCTAATTCACGAGAGTAAACTAAATGAGATAATGATTGGTCTCCTTGTTTGTGTTTCTTAGCATGCATTGCCTTTTTGTGTTCAAAACAAATCGATCACCTCAGAGTTTTGTTACCGTACTGGGAAGCTGACTAACACAAACTATTACAAATTTCAAATTGCAGGAGTGTGGGAAAGGCTTCTAAGTGCAGGATCTTACACAGCTGCAGAGGTCTCATGCATGGAACCCATCCCCTGCACAGTTTTCCCTTTCACACACAGTTCTTGCTGTGAAATCTCGCTGACTTCTCCAGGTGGTTGAATTGGGCAGGTTTCACCTGGCTTCTGTGAGGTGCAGAACTGGTTAACTGTCAGTTCTCATATGTAGTTTGGCTGTGGTGAGCAAATGAAGGTGTCTGTCCCACGCAGTGACGACCCACCATTATTTTGTCACTAACAGGGCTCCCTATTTTGCTCTTTAGGTGGCCTCAGGGAGGCACCTGTTTCCCTAGGTTGGAAGTGGAGCAGAAATCTCTCAATCACTTGTCTTGCTGAGCTGAGGGCTTAGAGCTCATGACGTGGCATCTTCACACTCCTTACAAACTCCGCAACTTTCCCAAATCTTTTATGTCTCCCTGTGGGTACAAACTAATTTCAAACCTTGATCTGATCTTGAAACTCTGCACATGGTTTTTTTCCCCCCTCAAAAGTCATTTGGTATGTAATATCAGTCCTATCTTATTGCCTTATCTGAAACTTCCAAATTAAATATTCCGTTTCATGTAAAGTATCAGAGGGAACACTAACCATGCCACAGGGCATGGGTGGTGAGTGTACGGTAGGTATTTTTGAGTTCTGTGAGGTGATACAGAACTTGGATGCATGTGAATCTGGTTCCTGAGAAAGAGATGCTTCTAAAATTTCAGTTGTCTTGAAACACATAACGATTAAGAAAACATACTCATTATATGTTGATGTGAGTTTGAGCCTTTTCTAATGCTTCAGCAAAGGAAAGCTATTTCTAGGGAAATAATATTCCAAAGGGAAAAGAGTAGGACTGTGGAATCACGGAGACATGTGTATGATTTCTTTGTTTTCTGCTTCTTTATTACCTTGTGGGAGCTATTTGACCTTCCTCAAATATGATTCCTCATCTCTCAATAATACCGATTTTGTAGCATTATTTGATGACATGGGACACAAGCAAATCCCAGTATCTTAGCAAAAGTTACTCGCTTTGAGGAACATCAGTAATGCGATGGAAGGTTTTTCAGATTATTTGGTAGAGGGGAAAACCACTTAAACTGTGACTGAAACAAATGTCTTCTTATAGAGCGGCATATACTGCCTTTGGTTTAATAAAGATCTTAGTGATGAAGATACTTGTTTATGAGACTTTAGACCTCAGGATGCTGGAAAGAATTTGATGAAATAAGAAGAGGAGAGTTAAGGCACTGGTATAAAACATTCAGAAACTTGGAAACTAATACAAACGTGGCACAACTTTCCCGTTTCCCACCCAAGCGAGCCCATGTCATTAGGTAATGGTAGCAATGCAGATTTCACTGGCGGTCAAGGCAAGTGTAGGGGTATTTCATGTCTCAGACGAATAGACTTTTTTTTTCAGAGAAGCCTGCTAGATATAATTTTTATCTGCCAAGTTGCTTTCCTCAGTGTCCAGGAAGATTCTGGCTATTGTCTCTACACTCTCCAACTGCCAATCTTCCCCTATTCCTTTCTTTTCTATTGTAATGAAAATGTCACATAACATTAAATTTACCATATTGACCAATTTGAAGAATATAGTTCAGTAGTGTTCAGGGTTTTTTTTTTTTTTTTTTTTTTGGCTTTGCAACACTGAAATTTCATGCCCTCTAAACAGAAATTCTGCCTTTCCTCTCTGCATCGCCCTTAGCAATCACCTCTTTGCTTTCTATTTTTATGATTTTGACTATCCGAGACACTTCATATGTGTGGCTGTCACCTGTTATTTGTTCTTGGGTGGCTTGCTTTGCTTGGTGTAAAATTCTCAAGGTGCACTCATGTTGTCAAGTGTGACGTGATTTCCTTTTAAAGGCTGCATAACGTTTTATCATGTGCTACATTTTCTTTATTTATTCATCGGCTGATAGACATTTGGGTTGCTTCTACCTCCTGGCTATTGTGAATAATCCACACTAAGCAGAGGTGTGTAAACAGTTATTCAGGTTCTGCTTTGGATTATTTCTAATATATACTCAGCAGTATGATTATTGGATCATGCAGTGTTGTATTATCACTACTTTGGATAGTGGTGGCCCTGTTTTGCATTCCTTCCAACAGTGTGCAGGGTTCCCATTTCTCTGCAGCTTCAACACTTTTCTGTTCTTTTGATAACAGCCATTCTCCTGGGCCCAAAGTGATCTCACTGTGGTTTTTATTTGCATTTTCCTGATCATTTGTGATGTTGTACATCTCTCCATATCCTTCTTGGCTACACGTATGTACCCTTTGGAGAAATCAAGGTCCATTTATAAATTGGGTTATTTAGTTTCTAGATTGCTGAGCTGTAGCACTCCTTCATCCTTTCAACACTTGCTGAAAGTTATTTGTATATCGAAGACTTATTTGGGGGCTCTTCTTCTAATCAACTGGTGCCAGGATCATACTGTCTTAACCACTGTCATTTTGTAGTTCGTTTTGTGATCATGATTCCTGCTGTGTGAAGTTAAGTACTGTAGTATGTTCTGAAACTAGAAAATGTGAAATTTTTTATAGTACTTTGTTACTTTTCAACTTGGTTTAGGCTTTTTCAGGATCCCATTGTTACAGGCAGCTGAGTTAGATAAGAAATATTATAAGCAGTCAGACAGGACTAGGTCCTCAAAGGGGCCAGTGCACAAGGCCAGATACCTTGCAGCAGTGGGGGAGACAGACACCTCCCACTATGGGTCAGACCTCAAGACAAATGATGGAGCAAATGCACCCACCTCCTAGGGACTGATATTCTAACCAGGTCTCTATCACCCTGAGGAAGCCAGGAGTCAGTGCCCTGTGGGAAGAGCCACTGTTCTTTAAGCATGCCTGCTTGGTACGTGACTCACTTTCCTATTTGTGTTCCCGATTTAAGGGATTTTACCTGAGCAGTTAATCTCACTGTCTAAGCACAGTTCTATCCCACCTTATGCCCACCTTGCGGGTTCCCATTTCTCCCATCTTGGACTCATCTCACCTCGTGATTGTGCTCTATGAAAGTCCCTAAAAAGACAGTCTTTGGCAACCCACTGGGGAGCACTTCCTTGTCTCTCTCAGATAGAAGCTTTCTTTCTCTCAATAAATATATTCTGCTCTTACCCTCCATTGTTCCTAAAATTCATTCTTCAGTTTTAGTGAACACAAACTTGTACCGGACACCTAGTAGGCTGGGAGTTTTGTTCCCATATATCATCCTGAGAGTCTATCTGAGTTTTAGGATAACGTTTTTTATTTCTGTAAATAATGCCGTTGGAATTTTGATAGATTGCATTGGATGTGTGGATTACTTTGAGTAGTATGGATATTTTGACAGTAGTGTCTTTTGACCCACAAATGGGGAATATCAATTTATATACATCTTCTAAATTTCTTTTCTCTGGATTGCTTTCTTAATTTCCCTGTCAGATTGTTTTTTTAATTAGTGTACAGACATGAAATCGATTTTTGTATGATTCTGTGTCCTGCAACTTTGCTGAAATCATTTGTCATTTGTAACATTTAATCTTGTGTTAGGTCTATTTATTTATTTACTTTTGTAGCAGAAAAACATGTAGATTTTGTCCCTTGGCAAACAGAGATAGTTGCTTTTTCTTTTCCATCTGAAAGCCTTTTGCTCCTTTTGTTCTCTGTTTTACCCAGGGCTTCCGGAGCTGTGCTGAACAGAAGTGGTGAAGGTGGAGACCATTGTCGTGTTCCTATTCTCAGGGGAAAAGCTTTCAGTCTTTTGCCTTGTTGAGTCCGATGCTACCTGTGGACTTATCTAATATCCCTGTTTCCTTTGTGTTGTTTTCCTGGAGCTAAATCTCCACTCTTAGGCCCTTAACCTAACCAAATTTCCTGGTTTCTTTCGGTGGCTTGTTAATCTTCCTTTGGGATACTGACATTTGAAAGATCAGTCACCTTTCCCAGGTTTTGTGGTCTGGTTTTACGCAGTGAGAACCTTCTTGACTCAGCTTGGCTAGAGATTCTGGAGGCCCCGCAGACCGTTTCTGAGGATGTATCCCCGCGGGGTAGGAGCTAATTAACAAGGCTTGCCCGTTACTGCTCAGGTGCTCCCTCTGTCGTCTATTTGCCATACTGCAGCCCCGTGGGCAGACGTAAACTACGGTAGTGGAGCGCCTCCTGGTGTCTACCCTGTAGCACTGCACGCTCTGGTGCGTGTGAATCCCATTACTGGTTAGAGGCTCCCAAACTCAGGCGCTTTTCTTCTAGTCTGTAATTGAATTCAGGCCAGACCCGTTCGTCAGGAATTCCTCTCAAAAGTTAGAATTCTTGAGAAGACAGGGATTGCGGATTTGTGAGAACTTTGACTGGCTTTGGATTTCACACAGGGTCAGTTGGTGTGTATCTTGTTAATTGCCTATCTTCTTGGTGGAAGGGATGTGTGGGACTTCCTATTTCACTATCTCAAAATCAATTCCTCCATCTTTCTTTCGTTATGCAATGTGACTTCACTCAAGTCTTTCTCAGTTGCCTCTTCACGCTCTTCACTGGCCTCTGTCTTAAAGTATGTGTGGGAGAAGTCACCACATTAAAAACAGGCTGCTCGAAAATCCTTTCTGAGGATTTTGGGAAGCCAAAATGTTCTTTGACTTCTAGGACTCACGTTCCTTTGAATTTGAAAATTACGAATCATAGTAGGCTTGCCTTTTTCTTTTTCCTGTCAGAGGTGTTTCCAGGATTAGTCTAGAAATGAAGGACTTGGGAACGGAATGTAGCTCAGTGGTAGAGAAGTGGCCTAGCCATGAGGCCAGGGCTTGATCCCCAGGACTGCGTGTGTGTGTGTGTGTGTGTGTGTGAGAGAGAGAGAGACAGAGACAGAGACAGAGACAAAGAGGGAGACAGAGGGAGAGAGGTGGGGAGAGGGAGACAGAGAGGCAGAGACAGACCGAAAAGGGGGAGAGAGCTGCCTGCAGAGCTGTGTGAAGAAGGCACAGAAGCGTAGCTTGTACAACACCCTTGTGCAACTCCAGGCAGGTGTAGCCTCCCCTCAAACTGAAGAGCTGAATGTCAGCCCTCTCACTAACCCTTTTACCCAAGCACCTTTGTGCAGCAAACAACCTGGATAGCTCTGTGGCAGCTGTAAAAGGAAACAAATGTAAGAAAAGTAACCAGTGGGGCCCTTGGTGAGGATGACCTGTGAGAAGCTGTCATTGCTAGGAGGCTCTAACAGTTTTAAAAACAGGAATGACTAACGGTCAATTCACAGTGATCTGCTGAGAGACATTATAATGATTTCAGTAACTCTGAGCCATCGTAGACGTTGTGGATGAATAGAGCCTTGAGTCGGGAGGCCTTTGAGGAGGGCAGGAAGTGAGTCTGAGTACGTTGATCAAACAATGACTAAGGTATGAATATGACTGGAGACTAGGAGCAGCTGTGACACTGGGATGAAGCAGCGATGGTGCTGAGGCTGACTATCTTCTCCCCAAATATCCTGGGGAGCTATGCTTTGGCTAAAGCAGAAGACTAATGCTTGGGTTGCATTTTTGTCAGTGCAGTCCATGATTTAAGGAAGCACGTTCAGAGGAGGCATAGAATACAGTGATGAAGGGCATTGGTTGAGACCCCTGGAATCATCCTGGTGTAGAACACAGAATCCAAAATGGGCCCGCAGGTCTCCCCTTCCTGGTATTTGAACTCTTGCACAATCTCATCCTCTTGAGTGTAGACTGCACTTAGTGACTTTCTTCTAGGAAATAGCTGCGGCACTTCTGATGTGCTCTTATAGAGAATAGGACATAGACTGACTATGGCTTTCTTCTTAGATCTTTCTTTTGCTCTTACCTGCTGTTATGTTAGACAGTTCGCTGCCATGCTTCTAACTGTTCTATGGAGAAGCCCACATGGCAAGAAACTAAAGGAGATTGTTGGCCAATAACCAGCAATGCATCCGATCCTTCCAGCAGGTGTGTGCGTGAATTTAGAAGTAGAGCCTTCTCTAGACAGACCTTCAGATGAAACCTTAGCCTTGGATAACATCTTGGCTACATTCATAAGCATACAAAGGCAGAGGTCCCCAGCTTCATTCTTGTGTCAGTTCTCTGTTGCTGAGTCATAAACTACATCAAAACTCGGCGGCTTGGCAAAGACATTTGCTATCATACAATTTCTCTGGGTCAGGAGTTTGGTAGTAGCGCACCTGGATGATTCTCTCTTGGGGTCTCACAGGCAGTTGCAGCAAAGAAGCTAACCAGGACTTTTGTCACCGCAGAGATTGTTTGGCATTGGAAGATTCACACCCAAGGTGACTCAGAGCCATTGCTGGGGAAGTTGACGGTGGCTGTTGGCTCTGCATCTTCTCACAGTGTGGCATCCAGCAGAATGAGTGACCCAAGAAAAGCTGAAATGTTTTTAAGACTTAGCACGAGAATTCACAAACCATCAATTTTGCCATGATTTGCCACGTGTGCTGCGGCTGGCTGCTTGTTACTGAAATCTCTAAACGGTGAACTGTCACTGCTGGAGGCCGTCTCTATCCGAGGGAGTGTGACAAGAGTCTACGCAATGAACAGCTATTAGGAGGCCAGATATTTGACCTTGGAGTAGTTGCTTAAGATCTCTAAGCTTCAGTTTCCTCAGCTTTGAAAGGTGGAAAGTTGTTGATGGTTGCCCTCTACGGTTGTAAAATTAAATACAATATTTCAAATGTTAGGATTTAGGACCTGACTAAGCAAGTTCTCTTTTCTCAGTGTAAGTGGTTTTAGAAGGGTGTCTAAAAGGTGGGGACTGATAAGCACAGCCTTTTTTGAGTTATGGGAGAGGCTTATGTGTATACAGATTAATTGTTAGCTATTTTTATCATTGTTATTACTAGTTAGGCGGGTATTACTACTTATATGGCTGCTGGCCTGTCTTTTTTTTTTTTCTAACACAGGTTTAGACAGATTCTGTAAGTGATTTACTGTGCAGTTATCTTACATCTGAAGTTCATTGGGAAGCTATTTAACGGCACCTCTTGATTAAACCACATTTAACACATTATGATTTAATAAAACATTCTGGCTAGTGACACTGCCTCATTACATATCGCAGATTAAAAGCGTGGCTTCCAGTAGAAATGTGGGGTCCTTGCCATGCTGGCAGAGAGCTTTTTGCTGACAGGGTCAGCAGAACACCGAACCCGCCTGCTCTACACTCTCTGCAGGTCAGGTTAGCCAATCTGGGCTTAGGTCTCAGAGGCTGCATTGTATTTGGTTTTAGCCTCGTGAGAGTGAGGTACAGATTCTACAGGGAGATGGCATGTAGTTTGAGGAATAATTTATTGTAAGGAGCAGAAATTCAATCAAGATTGCTTGAGAGTGGAGAAGACCCACTTAAGTATTTGGAAAAAACCCATACAGAATGTAACTATTGGAAATAGCCTGATCTCAGGAGACTGGAAATCCATCAGGCGATCTTTCTGCCCTGCTGCATGTCTTCATCTCTTGGATTCTGTCTGGTAGGCAGCTTCTAAAACGGTCTGCAGTGAGTCACCCTGCAAGGATTTCATGCTTTCATATAATCTTTTCCTCTTCAGTGTGAGCTCAACTTGCCGTCCCATTTTTTAACGGTAGAAGCATTGGGATGCTACCTTTTAGGCTAGGTTAAAAAAGGTGACTTCAGTCTTGAGTGTGTGTATTTTATCTTTCTCAGCGCACTTGTGTTGAGGAAAATCGCATGCTGTATTTTCAGAAGCAAGATGGATCGGTCCACACGGTGTGGCGAAGGATGGAGATCCCCTGTCCAGCAGGTTCTGAGGCACTGATGACCTCGACCTGGAGCCCATGAGTACAGGCAGTTATTGCCAGATAGCTATATGAACCTGGCGGTGGACCCACGACCCTCGTGTTGTTGAGTCATGAAATGGTTGAAACCCTAGCTCGTAGCCTGAATCCAACCTCCTGAGATATTCTGAGCTAAAAGTACCGGGCCAATCTGCCTCTAATTTCTGACCAAGATAATCCATGCTTGTTGTTTTACACTGTAGGTTTTTGTTGTAGCAGCAAAAGATGGCAGATACGTTCTGTGGTGCCTGTTGGTGCTGCCACAAGGAAAACCTAAGATGGGGCTTTGGAGCTGAGTGCTGGGTGTTGAGCAGTGTTGCTAGAATTCTACAGTGCCTTGGAGAAACTGTGAAGAGAAGCCTCTTGGTGTTTTATAAGGCTAAAAGCAAGCGCAGGTGATAAAGGAAAGGAGAATCTTCCTTGTGTAGCAGCAGACAGTGTTACTACATTGTTGCCTGCAGTAAGGTGGAAAGTAGAGGATGTATTCCCTGAATGGAGTGATCTAGTTAAGGAGACTTTGCTGCAAAATGCTAGGGGCGGTGCTTGGTTTCTTCTTGCTGCTTATAGAGAAATAAGGGAAGGAGTGAAATCAAAGTACAGACTGTTGAATCAAAAGGAGCCATGACTATAGTTTTGAAAGTTATCAGTCTTTCCATATGGAAAGTGGAAATAAACAGCTTCCGAATGAAGATAAAATCTACAGCACTATCAGCAGAACGGCAGCCTAAAGGGGAAATAAAGAATGTGACTGTCCGAACTTCTTGTCCTGGGGTACTGTTTGGTTACACAAAAGATCCTTTACGTGTAGAGATTAAATGGCATGTCTCATGGGTTTCTGAAATCGTAGTGCCTCTAGAAAGCTTAAGAGTATTGCCTCTCAGGTATATGGTTCATATGAGAGAAGAGCTTGTTTCTAGATTTTTGAGTGTGCCTTTTGTCTAATGGAGTGAATCCTTGTGTGATTTATAGGAGATGTAGAAAGTTCTTAAAAGAATTAGCACCAACTTAAACTCAGGGAACCATGGAGAATAAGGAGGGACCCGAGGACCTGGAAGGAGGGAGTTTATGATAATGACTCATCTGTCTACACAGCTACCCTTCCCATAAAAGGAAGGAAGGCTGACGCAGAAGATGAGAACAAGAGCTGAAAAGGCAGATCTGGGTCAGGGACAGTTACGCCAAGACCTTGAAATGGAACCAAGGGGGGTCCAGCCGTTGTCAGCTGACTTTCCAAACTGCTGCGGGCCAGGGACTCCTTTACGTCCCATTCTGTTTTTCCAAATGTTGTGAGAAGAAGTTTCCTAAGACCTGGCCTCGTTGTGTGGTGTGTGTATGTGGGGCTTGGTGGTGTAGATAATTTACATTTCTAACCTCAGGTGGACAGGTGAGGAGAAACGGTGTCTGAAGAGGCGTGTGTGAGGAACTCTACCTCGGGAGACTCATCCGTGCCTGGGCCTGATTTAGAGGACAGGAGTCTGAGCTGGCACTGCGATGAAAACTGCTGGGACCTCAGGGTGGACTTCAGGGTGGCATTTTCCCTGTGGCGGAGCTGTGACTCACAGGCTCACCGGGAAGACTGTAGCAGGCTGTCTCTGAGGTGGCCCCTCCTTCTGCCCATCCCGCTATCAACTTCCAGGGTGAGCTGGACCTTGTGATTACTTCAGTGAGGGCAGGCTTCCGCTTCTGAAATTACATTCAGGAAGACTTTGGCTTCTGTCTAAGTGTCTGGAAAGTAGGCTGGCTCCGCAAGCAGACCCACAGACAGCTCACGTTGTACAGCAGGGGACCAAGCGCCTTAGGGTGTTTAGCACGTAAAACACCAACAACCACACGAGTGAACACAGAAACAGATCCTTTGGCGCCAGGGCTGAGAGGTCTGAAGTCCCATCCAACAGCATGACCCCAGCCCTTTTATTTTAGCATTATTGTTTGTTTTTGAGATAGGGTTTCACTATGTATTTCAGGTTGACCTGGAATTTGTTACATAGCTCAGTCTCTCCTTGGACTTGAGATCCTCCTGCCTCAGCTTCCCAGTGTGGAGGTGGGGCGTGCTGCTATGACAGGTGTGTGCCCCCACACTTGGTTGACTACAACCTTTGGAAAGATCCTGAACAGAATCACCCAGCCAAACCACTCTCAGACTCCTTGTGCTCAGAATCTGACATATATAATAAACATTTGTTGTTAGCCACTGAGTTGTAAGGTAATTTCTCATGCAGTTGTAGATAACTCATACTGTCTTTTCCAGTTTTGCAGTCTGCTGACTCATCTGCATTTGCATGAGGTTGCTTTGTTTGCT
This sequence comes from Dolichotis patagonum, assembly GCA_004027295.1. NCBI lineage: Eukaryota > Metazoa > Chordata > Mammalia > Rodentia > Caviidae > Dolichotis > Dolichotis patagonum. Next base: position 25,232 of record PVJX010016493.1, on the reverse strand, counting down.
CACCGTGATTTACTGGTTCAGTGTCTGAGTTCCAAGCTCTAATTTTTAAAGAAAGACTCCTACTCATCTGATGTCAGGTGTCCTGGCCTGGTTTTCCTTCCTTGCGTGGAAAAGGTGGACCGTGGAGTCTGCAGCGCTGTCTCTCTCAGGCTGTTAGCATGATATGTTCTAATAAAAACAATATAGCGGAAACCTGGGCTTGTCCAGAATCGCTGCTTTGAGAAAAGAAGCCCCAGAACTGTTTCTGTGTCTGGCAGAGCGGACTGGATTACTCACAACAGCACATCACATCTAGGGGCTGTGATTGTTCCAAAGACTCAGGAAAACTGAGCCGCAAGATGCTATGGTATTAACAGCGATACTTTTTAAAAATTTATACATACGAAGTGGAAGTTAACTCTGGCTGCAATTCAGCAGTAATTAATAAGGCCATTTCCATTGTATTTTCACCAAGGAGTGCAGGTGACCGTACTTTTTTTAGGGACTAACAATGGGGGCGGTTTCTGGAGCTGTCTGGTGAATGCTCTGGGTGACTCCGCTGGGAGATATTCTCTCACCAGGAATGATTCAGAAGTCTGTTAGGAAGGAATTGGCTCCCACTTCTGTTATGGGAAAGAGGACGGTTATGTATGCCTAGGGGGACGATGACTCACTGTTAACATTTTATGTTTCTTTGGTGCTTTTCCATAGCAAATGGCAGTTGTTTTGTTTGTTTTTTTTAAGAGCAGGTTGAATTCGGAATTGTATGGCAGCTGTAAAGGACTGTCGTGTTGCTAGCCTTTCTCCCCCCTCTGTTTTGTTTTGTTAAGGCTGCCCTGCACAGCCCAGTGACATGAATGTTTTAGGAGGAATGGTAAACTGTACCTGGAAAATAAAAAATAAAAATTAAAAAGACCCCCATGTATGCATTTTGGTTCCAGAAACGTTAAGGCGTGGAATAATGGGTAAAACCGATCAAAGAAAGCCAAACATATCATAATATCGAAACAACTTTAAAGGTGAGTGGATACAATAATGTTTACCTATAACTGATAAACTAGCTGATGGTGCAATTGTGTCCACAAAGCTCATGCAGCGAGGGTCAGGTACAGGTAAACTGCACGTGTGTCTCATAAACCTTGGGACACTGGGTCAGGCACTAGGGGTCCCAATTCCCTGATGGTTCCTAAAAATCCTAAGAGGTGGCAGTAAGGCCCTGGGCCTGGCGATGTGGCTGTGAGACATTAGGTTTGTAACTCTGTGAGGAAGAAGAAAGCCTGCTCTAAATATGAACAGATCCCGGAACACAGGTGACTCGGGGGTGGGACAGAGTTGAGGGAATGAGTCCCTTTACAAACACGGGAAGATGGGAGTGAAAAAGTTCAGTGCACCACCAGCGTCAGCCCTGGCTGCTCATTCCATGCAGCAAAACTCTGTGTTTCTTTCCCTAGGGTGGAATTTATAAAACTCACAATGCAGGGTTGTCTTTCAGGACCTGAGAAGCTGTAATCATGAAGATCAGAGGGCGGCTGTAATTAGTTGAAAAACATGTCATCATTTCTGTTGTGCATTTGAAGTTGAAGATACAGAAACAAAAGCAGGAGCTGTTGGCAGCTTTAGAAAGGGTGACCCAGACAGAAGCAGCCTGAGCTGCAGAGGACCACGGGGAGGGCGACGGTGGGGCTGACCAAGCACGCAGGAGTTCTTACTGACTGTGGCGGGAGTGTGTGTGATTTGGCTCCTGTGTGTCAATTCCAACTGGAAGGTGGTGGGAAAGATGAATGGGTAATTCGAATTAAAAATAAAAGCTAAAGTTTTGTAAATAAGGAGAGAAAGGGGTTGGAGGAAGAGGAGGGGAATGGCAACAAAAAAGGAAGCACCATATCTGCACAGGTACAAATTCCTTCAGATGAATGTGTTCACTATGGGTATCTAAATTATATCAATAAACTTACTTAAAGAAAAGGCAGAATGACTCTCCTAAACTTGGACCAAAATAGCCTAAAAACAGTCTTGCGATCCTTTAAACTTGTTTCTCTGAATGTTAACATGATCTGTAGGAGAAAAAAAAGAGTGGTTAGTTTTGTCCTGTAGAAACTTGTATTCCTGTAACCAGAGGCCACAGATCCTCAAACAAACACTAAGAGATGCTGTTTAAGGTGTGGTTTAAATCGAACTCACCCGCTATGCTGATGTTCGGATTTGCAGTACTGGCCCAGATTGAAAACACTGTCAGTACAGGGCAGGCGGCTCCCCGCTGGGCTAGGCCAGCGCTCCTGCACGGCTGGGGCAGCTGTGCTTCTCTGTCCACTCAGCTTTTGACTTCCTCTTTTACACGGGCTCTGACAGTGTGCTCCCAGAGGTAGTCAACTTCTAGCTCTTCATCTTGCTGTTATTACAAAAGGAACCCCTTTTGGGGACAAGAGCAAGACAACGATGAGTTGGTGCGGTGTTTTTCACATCGATTGCTCCTTTTCTCCTTTTCCCGCAGGCCACACAGCCTCGACCTCTGCCATCATTGAAGTCATCCCGTGGGTGTTTCAGAACTAACTTGACGTGCACTAGAATTCTTATTGCGTCAGAAGGCAAGCACCTACACCCTGAACTATTGCTTTTATTGCATGTCACTGACAGTATTTTTCACCAGCAGATAGCTGGGACATTATTGTTTCAGTCTCCACTCAGCCCGTATCAATTTCCATTACAGGTATCTATTGCTACTGGTGCTGTGTGAAAGCCATCCAAAAATTCATGGCTAAAAACCATATATTTGTTTAACTCATGAGCTTAAAGGTGAGATGAATGGCTCTTTTGCGGTTTGGCTGGGGTAATTCATGTATTAACTCATTGTGATTTGGCGTCTCCCTACTGATGTGTTGGTCCACCTGTTGTCCTATCTTGGAAGACTTGAACAAGTATGATTGGGATACCCTGGCTTTTTCTCATGTCTTACTCCCTAGCAGGCTATCCTGCCTTTGTTTTCTTGGCAAGGGGCAGGAGGGGAAAAGAACAAGTGGTAATGTATATGTACTTGTTAAGGGGTTTTAATTGCCACTAATCCAATGACTAAAACAAGTCGTTTGACTGAACTGAGAAACCACAGTGGAATAGAGTACCCAAAGAGGGAGAATGCTACAGGATTAAGGACAAAGAATACATGCAAAATGGGCACAGTGTGTGTGTGTGTGTGTGTGTGTGTGTGTATGCATGCATGTGCCTGTGTGTGTGAAGAATGAATGCAATTAATCCTGCACACTCTTTTTTTCTTTTTTCCTCAACCTTAAGTGAAGGATCATCCTACATCCTTATTCATAACAGAGTCCTTATAAAATTGCCCAAGGGAAGATTCTATTACATCTAGATTTAGTTCTTATATTAATCCTTGATTAGAATAATTTTGTCGACATTTCTAATTAATGATAGCTACAGTAATAATAATAATAGCAATTATAAGACTCTCTCTGTAACACATCATTCAGATTTTTTTTACTGGCATTATGGTATCATTTAGTCTTCATAATTACTCTTTTAGGAATTGTTGTTCATATGAAAGAGCTGGGGAATAAAAAATTAAAGAAATGTGACCTTTTAATAACTGATATGTGGGAAATTAGTTTCATTTATAATTCCAGCTGATCAATACAGGCTTGTAGAGCTAGACTATATTATATGGAGCTGTAAGTAATAAGATACTCATAACTTTGCCCCAAACTACAGTTCTTGTCCAATACCATATAATTTCTCTACTGACTTTACTTTCACATTATTTTCTAATTTTCATAAACATTTAGATTTATGAAGATACGCAGAACCTTACAGAATATAAAAGCTCACAGAATCTGGGTGTGTGGTACCTGTCTGTAATCTCAGCACTCAGGAGGATGAGATAGGAGACTTGTGAGTTTAAGGCTAGCCCAGCTGCCTAGTGAGACCCAGTCTCAACAAGGAAACAAACCGGGAGAAATACAGAGCAAACAGAATTACGGTTAGGAAATCATGCTATTGTTTTCCTCCATCATCTTGTAAAAAATATACCAGGTGAGTAAAAATAAGTTCATTTGTATAAGTGTAGAATATATAAGCACAAGAAAATGACCAGTAGTATTTCAGTTCCGAACATCTATCATAATTAAGAGATAAGTTTTGAACTCATGTAAAAATATTTTATTACTGCAGTTCCCCAGAACTTCTTTCTGTTTCGGACTGTGTTGGGTCTTGATGAAATTTACTTCATATGCTTAGTGAATATTAATAGAAGCTTTCTGAGAATGAACCTGATGTGATGACATCAATAAAGGAGTTAGAAGTGTACTGCTAAAATGAATGTTCCAGGTTATTAAATTTTATCACTTTTAAAAGCCAAACTAATTATTCATATTTTCACCATTTTTAAAGGAAATCTAACACAAATATGCTATTTTTTCTGCTTCCTGAACTAAGAATACTGCAAGCTTTTTTCATTTTCTGATGAGCAGGACTCAGATTATCCTTATGAATAATTTTGTTTTATATGTTAATACAGAGTTTCCTTTAGGGGCAATTGAAATATATTGGTCTGTTGGATTTGATTAAGTACCTTAGATTTTTAAATAAGGTCTGGTGATTCTCTTGCCTATATTGTCTTTTCCTTACTCTAGGGTGTTTTCCATTTGACAGTTTCCTTTGCTTGATACTTTTACTCTATTCTTTTTTGTTCTATAACTTCTACTTCACTATAAATCAGAAAAACACTCAAAATAGTAAAGTGCATACATATTAAATTATACTTCAGTAGCCTTTTGGCCAACAACCTGAGCCCCACAGTTCTGAAAATATAAGAAATGGGACTTGTTTGTTTATTCAAAATATGTTTTGAAGGCCAACTACCATATTCCACTGAATCCAAGGTTTCAGTTACAGTACAGACTATTGTCATACGGGCTGCTAAAAAAGGAAAAAATAGTGTTACATTTTATAAGATGAAGCCTCAGTTGAGAGTTAAAATGTGTACAAATGCAGGTATTAGAGGAGCTGGAACATGGCATATTTGTGAGATAATATTCTGGGAGCTGAAGATATACTGACAATCAAGGCAGATACTTTCCTTACTGCTCTGGAGCTCACCCTCTATTGATGCAGGGCCAATGGCCATGTTAGATAATCTTCAGAGCTCTGAGAGAGGAGCTGGACAGAGGAAGGAAGTGGCCCTGGAAGTGAGCAGTGTCCTCTTTATGTAGAATGTCAAGAAGTCCCAGGAGGCACATCTGGTGAGGGGATATTTGAACAGAGACCAGCAGAAGGGGAAAGAGTGAGCCATGGGGAGTGAAAGAAGATGGCGGCATGCAGTGGGGATGGTGAGTTCAGAGATGGACTCCCTGAGATGGAAATGTGTGAGGAGCTGGGGGAACATAAGTCGCCAGCAGGGCTGCTGTAGAAGGAAAGAGAGTGAGTGGTGGGAGATGGCACTGGAAAGATGGTGAGCTCTGAGTTAGGTCAGGCCTTGCAAGAACTTTGGCTTTCATTCTGCTACAGATAGCAACCTGCGTAGGAGTTTTGAGCAGAGAAATGCATGACCTCTTAGTGTTTTAAGAAAAACACTGTGATTGCTGTATGGAGGCAGACTAGAGGGTAAGGGAGTGGAAACTGAAAGATCAATCGGGAGACTGCTGCGATTATCCAGCTAAGAAAGAGCCAAGATTAAACGAGGGTGGCAGTGATTCAGTAGAGAGCAGTCAGATTTGGGATATAGTTTGAAGGTCAGTCATATAGGATTCAAAGTTAGTGGATTTGACAGTGAAGTGTGATAAAAGAATGGAGCAGATATTTATTGAGATTGGGAAAAATCGAGGGAGAAAGAACAGGGTAAAATAAGAAGAAATGAAGACTCTGGTTTTTGTACATGTGAAGTTGGAAACACCTGAGTGATCAGAAATGAAATAGGCAGTGGAATACATGAATATGGAGTTCAGGGCACAGGTTCAGCTCCGTGAAATAAATTTGGGAGTGAAGGGAAAGAAAGAAAGGAGGAGAGGTGTCAATTGCTGCTTGAGGGTCGAGAGAAAGGAAGACTGAAAATTGACATTGTATTGTTTGTGAGACAGAACAGATTCATGTGGATTCAGGACAGAGCTGAGAGGTGAAAAAAATGGACGTTTTTATGTCAAGTTTTGCTGTAAAGGATGCGGTGGGGTAGAAAAGTGAGGTGACTGCTACGTCACGTAAGTTTGTAACCTTTTCCAGTTCTGTCAAAGACGTTGAGTTGGAAGTCATAGCAACAAAATATTTGGGCTGCAGAGTACATTAATTCTGTCATAATCACATCTCAAAAGACTCTGCCAAAAAATGAAATAAGATCAAATATACTTTTTACTCAAAGCGAAACCATGTGTTGCTCCTCATTTGCATTGCCTTTTGACAATTTAAGATGGCACTGAAGATAAAAGACAGGTTTTCCATTCAGGGTCCAAAAGTGTTGACTACCTTTTAGAAATCTCCACATTGCTCTATGTGGAGATGTTAGCATTAATAAGTGTTTAAATATTAACTCGGGCTCCCGGTACTTCTTGTATATATTGATACTTTATTGGGATTCAGTAAGGACTCAGAAAAGCTAAAAATACAGGGCTGCTTCCATATGAAATTCATATTAGGAATTCAGGTAGCGGGTGTACTTTTAGAACGGATAGCTATAACCTTTAAAGAGTTTCTGAGGATTGAGTCATTGTGATTCAGTAACTGGCAGTATCCAGAAGGTATAAAGATGATTCGTAGGTGGGCAGTTGCAGAGTTTTGCTGGCTGGATAATCTCCCCCACTGTGACCTTACTCTTCTGTCTCCTCAAACTCTAGTCCCCCAGCGTGTCTCTGGGGAGTGTTTCACAAGTGTTCATGGGTCAGTGGCTGCTGTCACTGCTTCACAGGTCCCACACCATCCGCTGTGCCCTAGATCTCACATTGAAGGCTCCGGAATGTCCCCTTTCTTCTGGGCTGGGACGGGGCCCAACAGCCACTTTGATGTACACACAGTAGGCACTTGGCGCTAGACTTCAGGCTCTGTTGCTGGGTCTGGTTCTTAATGTCGGATACCTTTTTCTCTTGGAAAGATTTATTTTCTAGGGACTCTGCTTTGTTCCTAGGCAGTTTATCTTACCCTTTTCCCTGTTCTATTTTTTTTTTTTTTGTGGGGAATGAGACATGCCATCTATGTTTGAAGTCTAATTCTGGACCCCATTTGAGTTCTTTGCTTTTGGGATTCCTCACTGTCATGTAAATCAGTGTCTATAAAGATCACAGGGTCTGTGGACCAGCTGCGTGTGTCAGATGGACTTGACTCATCTGTTTTCAGGATGGTTGGAAACCTAGTAGTAAATGACTTTGGAGAAAGGAAGAGACACCATGGGTATGAGGTTTCTTTGTCTCTTCCTGTTTATTTATGCTATAGTAGGTCAGGTTTTTGGAGAAACAAAGAGATAAATGGAGGTTTTGTTCTCCACATTATCAAAGAAACCTATGTTAGTGGCTTAAATTGATGGTGAGTATTGCTGGAATGTGAGAAAAATTTATGCCTCTGTGTGTGTGTGTGTGTGTGTGTGTGTGTGTGTGTGTGTGTGTGTTTATGCATGTGTGCACATATGTCTAACTGCCTTATAGTCTGAAAGCAAATTTCAGTTTCATTTTCCTTTATGAGTATAGGACATGACTTAAAAATAAATCCTTGACTGATTTTGCTTTTGGAACTTCGGGAGTTCAGACGAGTGGGGAATGTGTTAGATTTTCATTTAGAGTTGCTATTAAAAAGCCTGTGTATGTAGACGATGATGCTACTGACACATACTTCTGGCAAACGAAGTGTTTAGTGACTGTTTCTGTTCTTGTCAGCAGCAGGGGTAAGTCTGAGCTGAGACGTCCCAGCTACGCTCTAGGTCTCCATTTGTGAAATGGTTTGCTGCTTCCAGGGAGGAAGTAGCTGCCTGGGAACCATTTTCTCCTTGCAGTGTGAAGTGCTCCTTGTGGACAGCACCGCCAGAGGGATGACCAGAACCTGGAAAACTATTGCTCATCTCAAGCAGCTACCAATGTGCTTTTCCACTGAGGGGAAGTCGAACAAGAAAAGGAGGCTGCAGCAAGCAGGGGTGATGCCTTCGTTTTGGTCCATCTCTGAATGCTGGGTCTCGCTTTTGTGGACTCAGTGTCCATGCGGGCAGCACAGCCCACGGTTGTAGAACAGCTCCTTGCAGGACGGCAGGGGGGCGAAACACTAAAATGTTAGGCTATAACATATTTAGAGAAAGCTGTAACCTTAGTTTTCTTCTGATTAGCTCCAGATCTATCCTTTAGTAGCTTTGCTAAAGGGCCAGAATCAAACCTGAGATATCCCCAAAGCCCATTTAAATACTTTGCACTATTTACTTAATATTTTAAAGATAAAAATACATTGAAACATCGAGCAGACCAAAAGAACAAAATCTATTTATGGACCCTGAGGGCATTTCACCTTTAAGGCAGCAAAGCCTTCTGGAAACCAAAGAAATCTTTCTTTTTATTGCACCAGACAAATTACAGGATAAGTTAACTTCAGTGATGTCTTTTTAACTCATTCTGTTCTGTCTTCTCGTGTGTCAAACATGACTGTGAGTGAAAATGTCTCCGTCTGGTGACAGTGCTTTTCAACACTTCTGGTTTAGAACACTTGAATGAAAGAAGACAATCAGACACGATTTGCCATGATACAGGGCTTCAGGAAGAAATGAAAAACCTGCAACAGATTTGCCCTGATTTAGAGGCCTGGTTCTGGAGTTTGGTAGTTCTATAACTGCAGGAGAATCTTGGCCTGCTAACTTCATGCGGTATGACCATGGTTAAGTTACTTAGGCATTTTAGACCATGTGTGTTCACCTCTGTAACATCAGAAGAATTATAACCCCAGCTTCTCTGGAGTGTTCTGAGAATTAAGAACAGTGGAGATGCCGTACCTAGCACCAAACCTTGCTTCTTACAAGTGTTCAGTCAATGGTAGATGTTACTAGGATTGGAAATGAATCATTTGTTTCCTCTTAACCCCATTTTATTTATTTGGGAAGTGGTGATAATGTATGTTGCATAGAGTTATTATACTGCTAAAATGAATACTTTGGATTCTAATTGCCACATTAAATGTAACGTATACTTATAATCCTAATGGATTTTGAGAGCTGGCTGAAGAGGATTGGTAAATAATAAGAAAGCAAAACACAGACCGATAGCAGAAAAATTGGGAGCACACCGTGGAGTGGTTTGTACGTTATTAGGACTAGAAAAACAGATTTAAAACTGCTGCCCAAATCCAATCAAAGCAAAGCAAAAACCCTGTCAAAACCCAAACAAAATAATACCCAGTCCAACCACACTTGCTGCTCCTCACATGTTAAGAATATAATCAGTATAGTCTCCCTCATGGGAGAACCTACTGGTCAGTGTTTCCGGTTCTAATCTAATTATGAAAAGAATACTGTGAATTTAGACTGAATACAGCTATGGAGACGTCCCATGGACTTTCCTATTTTAGTTCCAGAACTGCTTCTATGACCAGCTTGGTCACTTCTGCCCTGGCAGGTCCCTAATTGTTTCTACTCATAGCGATGTCACCATTACTATTATATTATAAAGTAAGATTGGCTTTAAGAGTTAAATCTCAGTCATGTTTACTAAAGTCTTTCTCTTTAGAATGAGAGCATCAGTGTTCTTCTTTGTGTGCTATATACCTTAGCGTGTAAGGCTTTCTATGTGTGCAGGGATATATAAAAATCTTTTCCCTGACCCTAAGGTTATTGGGTAGATGTTAATTTTCTGTCTTGAAATCATTTTTCTTTCTTCTAGTCATGCACACAAATGTGTAAAGAAATCCAAAAGAATGCTGTGCGATAGAGAAGTTAACCAGAACTGGTAATTGAGTAAACCATCAGGAGGTGGGGATGGGTTTTAAAATCAGTAAGGAGATGAATGATTAATTAATCACTGAGTCCAGGCTCACAGACCAAGACTCAATTAAATCAAGCTACTGTAATTTAGACATTTAATAATATCTAAAATATGGCCCAAAATGATAGTTTGTGTGGTGTTTGCTTAGGTTTCTGATTTTCATTGCTGTGAAATATAAAGGCTTAGGTAAAAGTTCAGGACCTACGTGAAGTTTTGTAGAGTGGAAATTCTGTGCTGATTCATAATGGTATATAGTATATGAAGTGTCACTCCAGAGATCCTGAGAGCTCTGTAAATGCCTTCTGTCTATCAAAATGTTAGGAGACTCTGTGAGGACATAGTTGAAGCAAGCATGAGGACTAATGAAAGATACTTGGTTCAACAATTAAAATATAAATATTGACTACTTTCTCCTTTGTTAATCTTCAACACCATGCTCCCTGTGTTCCCAGGAAACCAAAACGCATCGCCCACAGGCTCTCGTGCTACTCTGCAAGGTAAGGGTAGATGAAAAATATCTACGGGCCGGCGCATAGAGTCTTGAGGATACAAGTGGGGTGCAGAGCAGAGGTAGTGTGCCTTTATTTTCTTCAGTGCTATGTAGGCAACCAGTTGTCAGTGGGAGCTTTCAAGACACATTAGTTTGAGAAAGAACAAATTAGACAAAAAGATCTAATGTTGGATATAAATTAAAAGCTGTTTGTGTGAATTGCAAGTGTCTGTTTTTCTCTCACACATGGAGGATTGTAGATTATTTCTTGTAAATTCACATCTGAAATTTGGCATTTGTGCCTTGTAATGCCCAGGCCATTTATTATGTTTTATTTTTTGAGGTGTTAGAATAACCCTTTAAAGGAGGATCATGCAGGTGCTTTTTGAGCCTCTGGAGATGGAGCAGAGTAGGGAGTGATTTAGGGGCAACCAGACAATGCTTCATTACCCAGGAAACTGACCCTTCTCCGATCTGCTGTAAATGAGATCTGAAAACTTTCTCCATCCTATTATCTTGTCAATTCCTAGCATCGGTTTCTAACAAGAGAGTTGAAATGCAATATAGCTTTGGCTGGTAAAAAAAAAGTACTTAGGATTTAGTGGACTGTAACTCGGCTGCAAATCCAAATGGGTAATATTTAGCTTGTAATATGATTTTCCTCATGCAGATCGCTATGTTTACATCTTGTAATGAAGCCCACATTTCTTTGTATTAGTGGTTCTCAAGTGGAAAACATTGGAGAAAGGCAGTATGGGCCTAAACAGAGTTTCTCCTGCTCACCAACATGTAAATAGTGACCCTCTCCAGAATAAAAGTCAAGCATTTTCTTCCATGAAATTTGCCCTTATGTTGGCACTTGCATCCATTTGGTATCCCATACTCTTTCCAAGTTTATGCTAATAAACTCTTGCTTCTTCTAGCCATAGAATCCTTTCATACAGTCCAAGAAGCAGTTCTTTCTTTTCTTTTTTTAGGGGAAAGAGGTAGATGGGTGATTAGATAGAATTGTTCTATGTAGAAATAAAGAAGATTGTACATACATTTCTCAAACGCCAGTCTAGTTAGACTTTTGGTTGTGAAGAACTCAGCCTGAATAAAACTGGTGTTTGTGGTAGGGTGATGTAGTGGATTGTAGAAAAGAAACGTAATTCTCCATCTGTCCCTGTTGCAGCACCTTTGCGATATGACATGGTAGCTCCTCCTATGAAGAGGCAGTTACTCTATCTTTAATCAGTGCCAGCTTTATGACTCGGTCAGGAAAATAAAACAGAGATGATGCACAGTTTGCACACTGTGTCCTTAGAGGAATTGAGTATTTTCTTGTCATTCTTAAAAACCTGCCTTGTGATGTGTGAGTTAGGCTTCTGGAGGCTGAGAGGCCAAGCAAACAGTGATAAACAGTCCCCACTGAGCCATCGTAGACCAACCAGTCCCCAGCCACTTGGTGGCTCCCTGAAAATGCATGCCAGACCCCAAACAAGACCAGTCACACTGGCCCAGTCCGCCAGATCAGCCGTGAGTGCAGTACAGGGGGCTGCCCCGCGTAATCATGAGCTCAATTACTGCCACTTGTTTCAAAGTGCAATGCTTGAAGCCATGACTTTTTTGGATTAACTGGCCATTCTAGTCATTTTGCTGGCGTTATGATTTAAATCATGATTTAAAACATGATTAATTGCCTCTTTCTCAGTCTATAGGAGCAAGGCAGTTTTATTTAGAAAGGGACTTAAGCTTTTATTATGCAGATATTCTTATAGAATACTTAAAATATGCCAGGCACTGTGCTAAGCACTAGAAAAGTACCCCTGCTATCAAGTAGTGAAAAAATGAAACTTGTACATACACAGGAAGTAACCATGAATCACATAATCACCTGGAAAAAATATTTAACTACAAACTGAGAGAAGACTCTTAGTAAGGACACACATTTTTGTAAGAGCAACAGCAGAGAACTAGACGGTCTCGAGGGCTTACTGAGTGACATTTGAGCTAAGATCAGGCCAGGAAAAAGTGCTGGGAAAGATGCTTGTGGATGGAAGGCTGTAGATGAGTGTTGCAAACCTATGGCACACATGTTATTGCGTTTTTCTTTTAAGAAAAAAAAATGTTACTGTAGAGTTGTTTTTTAAAAATTTTATTTAAAGAGAAAAAAAGCAAAACAGAAAAAAGGATAGAAATAATACAGAATTAAAAAAAAAAACCAGCAAGAAATCACTAGTTGATCAATTACATATTGTCCTCTTAGAAATAGTTGGTCATGTTACAAAATTAAAGCACACAAAATGGACATTCCAACAGTGAGGCTGCAAATAGTTCTGTTCAGTGGTCCAACAAAAACTTAGTATTACAATTATCAGTCCTACACACTTAAATATACATGCAGTTATATCCATTATAGCACTTTCTTTTCTTCCTTTTGCTTTTTAAGTCCATTATCTGTTTAGTTATATCATGTTTCATCTTGCTTAGTACCTTACCGATCTGTTTTGTTGTTGTTATTTCCTTTTTATTTTTATTTTATTTATTGATTTATTTTAAAATTTTTTTATTAATTTGAAGGTACTAAAACACAACAGAACAAGATGGAAGAAAGCCAATTGAGACAGTGTAGTGAAATTGGTACAGAACTTCACAGCAGGTTACCCGGATAACAGTAATAGGTACTAGTATATGTTGTTATCTTCACAATAGTTGTTCTTTCAATCAGGTATAGCAAAATCAAAGGACATACAGACTTACAGGACATTATGGAACTTATTAAAACAGAATATTGAATAGATCAATAGCATTAATCAGAACAAAGCAAAACAGTGATAAAAATATTTGCCTTCAAGGAAATGGTAGAAGGAAATCCCCCTTATTTGCTATATTGCATATGGTCAACCTCTCAAGAGACGCTCAGATCTCTGGCTCCCACTTGCTAATGGGGGTGGGGGATGGGATGTTGGATTTTCAGCCACTTACGGGGTGGCTAGTGAGTGGGTTGCTTTCTTTCTCAGTGCCCCAAGTTCCAACTTGGCCTAGAGTTGTTTTTTCTAAGCTAAAACCTCAGAATGCAGGTTTAATGTCAGTGTTGGCACTTTGTGAAATGTAGGTGGGTTTTGGGTTGCAGTTTGACCCTCAGTCTCTAATGGGTTCACCCTCACTGCTCTACACTGTGAAGAAATAAATGGCTATTGTTTAAAACAGCCAGTCTTTTTGGGGCTGTATTTGCTGAGGCATAGTAGATGAGCAAGCAAAATGGGTCGGAAGAAATCATTGCTAGAGATTACTCAGAGATATTCGAATTCATAGTATTAGTGTAATTTCCTATAGTAACAAGATATGGGGTGCAATGATGGGGTAGCCTGGATTTATTATTAAGTTAAATAGAATAAAATACAGTGGCTAGTATGATGAAAGGCTTTCTCCTTTCTATTTTCTTTTGTTTCCTGTCTTGGTTATATCTTCCTTAGACTCTGTGTCTGAGGCAGTATTTCCTAAACCTAATTGTCAATGAGAATCATTTAAGCAAAAGAAAAATTTTCATTTCTCATGTCTGAGCTCTGAAAAATCTGATTCATTAAGCCTGTGTTTGAGAATAAGAATCCACATTAATTGTCATAAGTTATGACTTGTGTCTGGATGTCCCCCAAAGCCTCATGCAGTCATGGGGGCAGGCTTGTAGAATTTGTGATTGATTCATGGTCCAGTGCTGGGATTATCAGTGTGAGTGCTACACCCATCCTAGGGGTGGTGGCCTGCACACAAAAGAAAGGACAGAGAGAGTCTCATGCTCCTCCCTTTTTCTGATTTCCACCGCCTGAGCTATTGCTCTCTGCCATGTGCCACTCTGCCTTAGAACCAGCTGATTGTGGACTGAAAATTCCACAAACTGAGCTTTCTTTCCTTAATTTTGGGCATTGGATGTTTTGTCTTAGTAATGAGAGAAAAGTAACCAAGATGCCATATATGAGACCTTGTATCTATGGCCTTTATTTACCTTGAGGAATTAAGGGATTATGTAAATACAGGATGTATTTAGGGTATCTTTACTGGAAAATTCTGGGCAACTTTGATCTATAGGTCATCTGCAATGTGCCTCTGAGCCATGTTGCCAATTTCAGCTTGCACTTCCAGCTATTTGATAGTAGTAGTTAATATTTAGTGGGGACTTACTTTAGGCAAGGAATCCTTCATAGTTTGATGCAGACACAGATAAGGAAGCAAGATTAATGAAGATAGAAATCATCTATGCTGGCAAAGATAAGTAGTCCAATTAGTAAGAGTACATTGTTAAACATCATTGTATGAGCTCTGTAAATGCATACGTATGTCATGTCTGTTTTAGACATGCCTTGTGCATTTTTACCTTGACTCATACTATTCCTCTAGTTTGGAAATTCAATGCCCAGTTTTCTCCATTTATTTCTTAATCTCCATGAACCCTCTTTTACAAAGTATCCCAACTGTCCTCAGACCATAAAGACTTTCCCCCTATTGTCTAGATAGCCTTTTGCTGAGTTGTTTTTAGATATGTGAGTAATAAATGGTAAGGATCATAAGAATAAAAATTTATAGCCGCGGCCACCCCAGGCAAGAAGCAACAGTGCTTCCCAAGTTCTGCGCCATGTTGGAACTTAGGGCACTGGGAAAATGAGCATCCAGCCTGGCACCCTGGTAAGTGGCTGTGAGCGGGCTGAGAATCAAACATGCCACCCCTGCTCATTAGCCAGTGGGAGCCAGAGATCTGAGCATCTCTTGGGAGGTTGACCATATGTAATATAGCAAATAAGGGGAATTTCCTTCTGCTATCTCTTTGAAGGCAAATATTTTTATTGCCGTTTTGCTTTTTCCTGATTAATGGTATTGCTTTATTCAATATTCTGTTTTGATAAGTTCTATAATATTCTGTATTTCTTTTGATTTTGCTATACCTGATTGAAAGAACAACTATTGTGAAGATAATGAGATATACTATGGTACCTATTACTGTTATCCGGGTAACCTGCTGTGAAGTTCTGTACCAATTTCACTACACTGTCTCAATTGGCTTTATTCCATCCTGTTCTCTTGTATATTACTACCTCCAAGTTAATAAAAAATTAAATAAAAAAACAATAGAACATGAGAAAACAAGGTAACAAAACACCTCCAAAAACTCCCAACTCCACCAAGGCTGATCCATGAGGCATGGATGAGGAGAAACTAAAAAACAAAACAACAGAATTATATGAGGTGATTAAAAAGGAAATAACAACAAAGCAGATCAGTAAGGCACTAAGCAAGCTGAAACATGATGTAACTAAACAGATAATGGACTTAAAAAGCAAAAGGAGGAAAAGAAAGTGTTCTAAAGGATATAACTGCATGTATGTTTAAGTGTGTAGGATTGATAACTATTGCTAAGGTTTTGTTGGACCATTGAACAGAACTATTTGCAGCCTCACTGTTGGAATGTCCATTTTGTGTGCTTTAATTTTGTAACATGACCAACTATTTCTAAGAGGACAATATGTTATTGATCAACTAGTGATTTCTTGCTGGTCTTTTTTTTTTTAATTCTGTATTATTTCTACCCTTTTTTATGTTTTGATTTTTTTTCTCTTTAAATACAATTTAAAAAAATTTATAAGCCAGGCATGGTGGTACTTGCTTGTAATCTGAGCACTCAGGAGGCTGAGACAGGAGGATGGTTGAAAATTTGAAACCAACCGGGGCTACAAAGTGAACTCAAGTTCAGTTTGAACTACATAGTGAGACCCTGTCTCAAAAAAAAAAAAAAAACTATCTGGCCAACTGTTCATTTTTCTTTTCTTTCTTTTCTTTTTTGTTTTGGTGTGTGTGAAAAACGACATCAATTCAATGAACTCAATAACAATACCATGACTCTCTTAAATGACAGGAATGTATTTAGGGCTATGTTAATTTTTCTTTCTTTTTGTCTTTTTTTTTTTTTTTTTGAGACAGGGTCTCGCTATGTGGTTCAGACTAGCATTGAGCTCTCTGTGTATCCCATGCTGGTCTTGAACTTGCAGTGATCCTCCTGCCTCAGCCTCCTGAGTGGTGGGATTACAAAAGTGCACCACCAATCTCGGCTCTAATTTTTCTAATGCATCTCTCATGTTACCTTCCAGTTGAAGGATATTCGTAGGTTGTAAACAATGAAACTGGGAAACTCCCATGTTAGTTCAGTGACAATATCAGGACAGTCAAAGTATCATATTTTGAAGGAAATGAACCAAAATCTATTGTGTATTATGGAAAAATGGCTCATATATTTTGTTTCATTTCAAAAATGTCATTGAATTTGTGACCCCTGCATCTTTGCTACCTATGCACAGCAGTCATGGAACCCTCTTGAAGGTTATTTAGCCAACTCAGTTTCACTTCTAAGCTTGTATTGATTTCAGAGCCTTCTCAGTTGGCACATCTTGACATAAACCATACATGGTATTTGAATTCTCAGTGCATATTATTAGATCCTTAAATCAATTACTACTAATATGATGAGAAATTCAGAGTTTTCAACCACATGTGCAGAACTTCAACTTGACAGCACACGAGATTGGAAAATAGATGAACTGAATTTCATCTAAGTTTTCTGACTCCTAAATCAGGTTTCTTTACAGTGAACCGCTCTATTTAATAGGTAATAATTTACTTTGACCCTCACAAGTTAAGTGAATTGAAGATCATAGTCTGACAAATTTCCTCAAATTCACATACTGTGTGGGAAGGAATCTGGATGCATAGCTAGGGAAAGGGGGAGGAATGTAGAGAGAAGGTTCTGGCAGAGTTGAGAGGATTTTGGTTGTTTACTTTTTAATCCAAATTTGCATGTGGGCCCACATCCATGTTTCTTTTTCATTTTCCTTTTAATTGTTCTTGTTTTTTCTTTCTCGTTCTTTCTTCCTCTGTTCTTGCTTTTTCATTTTCTCTTCTCTTCCATTACTTATCTATTATGTGTTGAATTTAATGGATAAACCACCTCACTTGAATTACAGCTAAACAGTAAATTCATGAGCAGCTGTTTTTCTTTCTCTCAAAAGAGACGCATAATCTCTCCTTTTAAAAATGTGCACAGTTCAGTAGTTTTTGGATATTTAGAGTTTCACAGCCATCACCACTATCTAAATCCAGAACCTTTTCTTTTTTCATATGTGCAGTAGCTAAAGCAGTGAAATTCATAGAGACAAAAAGTAGAATAGTAGTTTCCAGGAACTGGGGGAAAGGGTAAAGTAGGGGTCAGCGTGAACTGGGTAACAGAGTTTCAGTTTTGCAAGATGAAAACGTTTTGGTGATGGATGGTGGTAATAGTTGCATGCCAGTGAGAATATATGTGGAATCATTGAACTGCACACTTACAAATGGTTGAGATGGGAGAGAGTGCAAGAAGGAAGCTAAGATTCTCCAGCAATCATCTCTCCATAGATACACCACGTTGAGCAGCTATTCACATGTTGAACTACTTTCATAAGAGCTAAAATGTCTGAGAGAGAGAGAGAGAGACAGAGAGAGAGAGAGAGAGAGAGAGAGAGAGAGAGAGAGACAGTCTAGTGTCTGCTTTTTTTTATAATAAAGAGACTTGTGAATCTAGTACCAAATCCACCACTGTGAATTCAAATGCTGTGCAGACCCACATAATCCCTGATCCCAAATCAGTACCCATGCACTGTGTCACTACAACAGTGATAGGCCAGCAACCCAGTACTTCCAACAGCTCTTCAATTTTGAGTGCCAGTGTGGGGACAGCAGGGCACCAAAGCTAGCACAGGCCTTTGTCTTAGAGCTTAGATCCAAGTATGCCTTGGTGACACCCAGCACCAGGTGGGAACCAAAGGACCTGTACTCAAGCCAGGGCTTGCAAGGGAGCCTCTACACTCACCCCAGCATCCGACAGAGAGTTGCATGAGGGTGGAACATACTTGAATTATGGCTTATATCCTTGCCAGCCTCCAAACAGGTCTGGAGCCCTGCTCTGATCCCCTGACTAGGTAGATTCCCATGGCTATGAGACTCAGGTTTCAAAAAGTTAACAGTGCTGAATAAATGGAATTTTCACTTTATATAGGAGGCAGACATTAGTCACATATTCAGCCCTGATGGTTTCCATCACCCATTCCCTCCCTCAAATTGTGCAGCTATTCCTAGACCAGCACTTTTAGTTGGACCCTCTGGCCCTGCCTGTCACCAGGCAGAGACCTGTACCACAGTAGGACAGACTCCTGCTTCAGCCCGCATCACTGTCAGCTGCAACCGGGGCCTCAGTTCCGCCTGAGACTCTGCAAATACTTGCACCGTGAGATTTTGGCATGACCCAGCTCAGCATCAGACTGCAGGGCAGTCATTAAGAGGAAGAAACTTGGATTTTGGAAGTCCTGGATTCAAATCTCAACCCTGTCATTTATGTGCTTTGTAACTTTGGGGAAGATAATTAATCTCGCTAAGTCTTGATTATCTTATGTTTAATGCAGAAATTATAAATAATACATGATTCAGTTTTGTTGCTACCATACAGTGAACTAAAGAACATAAAGTATTTTGCAGTAATATTGAATACATATAACCCACTCATTCTTATGCATAAATTTTTATAACAGGTTATTGTTTATAACATCTTTCTATATTTGCTTGAGTTATCTTCAATCTTATCTTGGGGACTTCTGGCTACTTGTTTATATCATTAATATTTGTCTCCTCATTTGGGCATTTTATTCTTCATCTCCTCATCTCCCTCTTCAACAACAAATGAATGAAAACTAATATGGCTGATGTAAATAGCATTGCACATATGCCTATTTATTTTTGTCATTGCTTTAGAAGGGTGAGAGTTAAATACTGGATTCTTCCTGTTCGAATTGCACCTTCCACATAGCATAGAGCACAGATTCTTTAAATGTAGCTAAAGAAGATCAATATTTTATTTGTCTTTGCATTCTCTTTCTAGGAAATTTTTGAGAAGGTTTCACTGTGTAGTTCAAGCTGGCCTTGAACTCACTACGAAGCCCAGGCTATTCTCAAACTTGCACGATCCTCCTGTCTCAGCTGAGATTTCAGTTGTGCTCCAATATGTCCATCATTTCTAGGCATTTTTGTTCAATAATGGGATTACAAGTGTCATCTATTCACCAAGGATTCTGCAATCTTCATTTCTAATCAAACTCCTTCTACCCTTCCAGCCCTCCATTTCTTCTGCACAGCCTGACATTTCCTTATCTATGCCAACACATTTTGTTTCCCTCAGAATCACTTCTTTTCTAATTTGTTGTGGTCTCCTCTTCTTAGAGGTAACTCATTCATTTAGCCATTGAAGTTAGAAATCATGGCACTTTTTTCCCTCACCATCTGCTATGGCTTAGATAGATGTCCTCTAACATAAAGGTCTATGTGTAAAAAGCATGGTACCCAGGGTGGCATTATTAGCAGGTGGTGGGACTTGTAGGAAATGGGGTCTGGTGAAAAGTCCCTGGGTCACCGTGGGCTACCCTGGAAGGGGATTGTGAGGCCTTGACCTTTTCCTCTACACTTTTCTTCCTGGCTGGTGATGTGAGTAGCTTTCTACCCTACTCAGTCTTCTGCCACTGCCACTGTCATCTTCACCACTGCCAGGGGCCCAGAGCAATGGGCCAGCCCATTTTGGACTGGAACCTACAAAACTAGGAGTTACCACACACTCTTTTTATTTATAAGTTATTATCTCAACTATTTAGTTACATTGATAGACAGATGACTAGCACATTGTCTCTACCAAGCCATTCAGGAATGAAGTCACTGTTACTTTACCTCGAAGTCTGTATCCAAAACATGTTTTAGTGTGTGCTCACCTCTTCTCTGCTACCTTGGCAATGCTTGATGTTTTTAATCAAGCCTTTCAGTAATTTTCTATTCAAGCTTTTCTAAACAGTTTAAATAGGCTTTTATTTAAGCTAATTTAACAGTCTTCTAGTCAGTGTCTGTAGCTCCAGTTTTTTCCCCCATGCAATCTATTTTCTACAGTCATCACAATACTCATCTTTCTATAACATGTGTTGTCACTGCACAGAAACTTTGAGTGACTTTGTGTTACCTGGATAGAGTCCAAATCTCTAAATGCTTGAACAAAGTCCTTACAAAATCTGGGCCAGATCTGCTTTTTCTGATTTTGTTTTTTTTTGGCCAGTCTTTTGTAAATCCTCTCTACCATTACTTTAGCAGAAAGAGCGATAAAATTTTGAACAGTGTGTTTTGTATTTCACCTGCATTGTTTGCTATTCTCAGAACATGCCATGAGTTTTCATGACTCTATGTCTCATATGTTGTTTTCTTTACCAGAGTCCTTTGTTTTGTGTGCAGTGGTTTCCCTGACTCTATTCTTGTAAGACCTCTAACTCTCTTCCTATCTTTTATAGCCCACAGGAGTGCCTTTATTTTTCACTGAGATCAACTTACCTCCTGGATCGTGAATACTTTCAGAATCAGGATTCAGCCTCATTTCTCTAGGCTCCAAAAAAGCAGTGTCTGGAACAGTGACATATATTAATAAATATTTGTTGAATAAATGAGCAAATTGAAAACAGGGTCTACTTAGCAATTTATATTCTGCTGATTACATTGTGATAATACTTTGTATGGTTTTAAGTGAAATGTGACCAGGGGTTTTTAAGCTTTAGAAGACTATTACATGTATTCTTGTGATGTTTGACATGTTAATCTTATGGAATTGGATTAATTACAAGTGCTATTTCAAAAGGCTTAATATCTTATCGTAAGGTCATTGCTAAAGGATAAAGTTGATGAGATTGTGCTGAATAATAATGTGCAAGTAACATTTCTCTGGATGATCAAGCTGTGAATTAAAATAAAAAGGGAAAGGATTTGATAGTATGGGTTTGAGACTCTGCTTCTTGGTAGTGCCACCTTAGGTAGTGTATGGATTTATCTATTCAGTACTGCAGATTAAAATTCTTAAGAATTTCATGGCTTAAGGTTCCTCTCACTGATAATTCTTTTTTTTCTTTTAAAAAGCAAGGTAAATTTCAAATTTTCTTGATATGCATTCAGTTAAAGAAATATATGCACTCAAGAAAGAATGGCTGCCATCAAGAAATCAACTGATAACAAATGTTGGCGAGGTTGCAGGGAAAAAGGAACACTGCTCCACTGTTGGTGGGAGTGTAGACTGGTGTAGCCACTATGGACATCACTGTGGAGATTCCTCAGAAGATTAGAATTGGAAGTTCCATTCAATCCAGTTATTGTCCTCCTGGGTATTTTCCCAGAAAAACTGAAAAGGTCATGTTACAGTGATATATGTGCACTCCTGTTTATAGCAGCACAATTTGTAAGAGCTAAATCTTGGAAACAACCAAAATGCCCATCACCACAGCATGAATGAAAAAGATGTGGTATGCTTATACAATGGAATATTACTCAGCCATAAAAAGGATGATCTTGAGGCCTTTATAGGTAAATGGAGGCAACTAGAGACTATCCTCGTAAGTGAAATAAATAAGAATCATATTTATAAATATTACATTGTCTCTCTGGTGTAAAAAGTAATAAAAACTGTAGGAGTAATAAGATCCAAAATGTGTAACAGCTATTGTAAAAAAGAAAGGGAAAGAAAGTGCTCTAAAAGATATAACTGCATGTATGTTTAAGTGTGTAAGATAGATGACCATATTGCTAAGTTTTTGTTGGACCATTGAACAGAACGGTTTGCACTCTCATGGTTTGATTGTCCACTTTCTATGCTTTAATTTTGTGACTTGAACAACTATTTCTAAGATGACAATATGTAATTTGTCAACTATTATTTCTACCCTTTTTCCTGTTTTGCCTTTTTTCTCTTTAAATGAAAAATTAAAAAAAAAGAAAAAAAGGAACATATGTGTACATAAACCAGATTTTATTTGGTAGTATTGAATGCTATTGCATAGTTGAAACATATAAACATAGTCGCTGCTTTATGTGTAACATGGAAAGCAACATCATGTACAGGTTTAGTTCATGGCCCATGTTCACAATCATGCATTAAATTCTAAGGTAAATAATCCTGGATGGTATTGCATAAGGAGTGGCCAATTTTGTGCAAAGCATTGAACATAATTACTGAAATACTGTGAGCTCAAATATTTTAAATACCTGGGGCAGAAAAGAAGAATTTGGCACAAATTTAAGCAACAACAGTGACAGCAGATTGATTTTTATTTTTAAAATTTTTTTTGCAGATTGAAATGATCCTGAAGTAGTTGATTCCAGAGATTCACAGAAAGGGTGGATCCTCAAATACTAAGAAATATTTTAAGTTATGCATGTTTTGATTTATACTAGACGTTTCCTTTCTTTTGTGTGAGAGGAAGAAGAAACTTAGTAAAACACATGACCCACCACGGAAATTTGTAGAGAAGACCCACAGTGATGAAGAAAGATCACTCAGCTGGAGGTCGGCATATGATGACTCTAGTTCTGGCTCTGACAAGAACTTTCTAGTGCGGGACACGCTTCTCTGTCTCTGAGCTTTTCTCTCCATGTGAATGGCATGATTATAATTCTTCCTCCTTCCCTTCTGCCTATTTCTCTTCAAATTCTATCTCATTATCAAATGAGATAATAAAAGCTTTCCCAGGCCACTTGTCTACAAGGTTCAATAGGTGCACAAAGAGGCTGCATTCTGACAACCGATGTCTTGAGGGATTTGTGAAGAAACGGTGAATTTAGTAAGTGGGTGGATGGCACAGAGTAGAACAAGGAAGAAGGCAGGGGGAAGATGAATGGGATCTTCTTGAAAAACAGCACTCTGAGAATAAAAACATCACATGTTACCCAAGGCTTTATGAGCTTTTGTGTCATGTAAGTATAAGATGAAACGCTTTGAACAGTCTGTTTTCTTCAGCTATACTCTTAAGAGCACTTAAATTATTTTAAGTGATAGGAGGGTGTCTTGCAGGACAATGACAGAATTACAAATGTGAATCTGTTCTTTTATAATGTCATTGATTTGGGAACTGTGAGCGAGCAGCTGGAGCAGAAGATGAGAAATGGAGAGAACAAATTGATAGTATCTTTTAGAGTCAGTGATACAAAAATATTTCTGCTTCCCTGAGCAAAATTTTGCATTATATATGCTATGTTTTATAGCATATATCATAGAACACTCAGGCCCAAACTAAGCACCTGTATCTCCTAATTCATTAACTAGGGACAAGTTATGTTTCAGTAACCATAAATACTTAAAAATTTCAGGAAGAAGGGTGACTTGAAATTACAAAGGGTGATCAAAAAATACCATTAATGATTAAATTAAAAATCTGCAACAGGAAAAGGCACATTGTTATGAATCCCCCTCAAATTATTCTCTGCTCACTTCAAGCACATGTGTCTCATCACTGTTGCTACTTTCTGAAGCAGTTCTGGAAGTCTGTGCAGACAAGTCTTCTTGAATGTCTTTAAGAGAGGTGATAAAAAAATACCATGCATGTCATCCAACAGAAAGGCAGTCTTATAAAAACATTATGGTGTTTCCTCACCCGTCCTCTTCACCACATGTGGCTCTGTACAACTTCTGGCTCAAAATGATTATGAAAGGTAAATGTTGATTTGATTCAGGACATTGGGGCAGCCATGACTGCACAGCTAAAGACATTCAGAAAACAGGACTTCCAGAACTTCCTCAGAAAGTATCAAGACTGATGGGATAAGTATCTTTGAAGCAACGGGGAATATTATGAGGGAGATGAATGGCTGTGTGTGTATTGTACTATAATTTTAAAAATTTAAGCATTCACCATATATTTGCATATATGCATATATATGCATATACATGCATGGTATATATATGGCATGCATATATATGCATGGTAAATGCATATACCATGCATTTAGACACTAGTATCTATTAATTATCAAAGAATGAAATACTTTATTTTCATAAATTCTATTTATCAACATCTAATTAAATATTAGAGCTAAGGAAAAGGATTTTATATTTGAAAATAGAGGCGTGCAGATCTTTGATTGCGTTGTAAATGTCAAGGGTCATACACACTTCGATCTCACTTAGATCTAGTTCTATTCCTTAATGCTTTAAATAGTTTTAAATTTTCACCGTGGCAACGTACAAATTCATTTTTTTGAATTATTTCATAGTATTTTCCAGAACTAAATAAATAAGGATGTTATAAACCTCATAACTTACCAAGAAAAAGATGGCGGGAAGGAGAATATAAGGCTCAAAGTATGGCATCTCATGCTGTGATCCCTGGATTGTGTGCTCGGAGCCTCCAGGAAAGAAGTCTATAATCATCTGATTATCAAACTTTTCTGCTTTTATAGCACTGTAAGCCAGAGACGCGGAGGTGAACAGGCTTCCTAAGTGCACTTTGGGATGTTTTGGCATTTCATTCTTTTCACTTCTTTTTCTTTTTCTTCCTGTACATCATGTGTCTTTAGAAAGTGTGATTGCTACAATGGAAATAAAATTGATTTCTTGGATTTGTTGTAGGGGCACATTTAGTTAGTATATATAACTAAAATAAGTACTTTTTTTGTAAGCACAATTTAAGGTAGTGGTAAAATTAACATTTTCCTTTCCGAAGAGAAAAGATAATTTTTGATTCAAAGAATACCTTTCCTATATGGGTATAAGTATATAAAAATACATTTCAACAACAGTTTAGTTATTCAACTTCCACAAAAAGTGGATTCTAATTCAGAAAAGACTTTAAATAAAAGCTTTGCCCCCTTCTTTTAGAAAAAAGAAATTATAGCATTAGTTTATCTTTTCTACCCTATAAGACTTAGCTTTTCTGTCTCTGGGGGGGGGAACCCTCAATATCCACAATTTCAATGAAGAGAGGTTTAAT
>PVJX010016492.1:0-40193 GCA_004027295.1 Dolichotis patagonum | reverse complement strand
CAGATGTTCCTGTAGCATAATCACTCACTCACCCATTGCTTAGGCAGTGACATGTAATTAAAATGGCATCCTACAAATAGGATGGGAAAGTGTGGATTCCCATCCGAGAATAACTTGTAAACTATTGCAGAGCACATATTCTTTGGTTTGTTTTAAATTTTAATCGAGCTTGATAAATCAAATGTTTATAAAAGAAATAATCCACATGAGTTGAAAGATTAGTATAACATATTTAATAAGAAAGTGCACATCCTATTTATATTCATGACTATGTAAAAAACTATAATATTTGTTATGCATTGACTCAATACTGAACACTGTGTATATGAGATGTCCCTAAACAAAGCTCAGTAATACTTACCTTTAGGTGGTGAGATTTCAGGTGATTTTTATGTTTTTTTTTATTTTAAAGAGAAAAATAAGTAAAAACAATGATACAGAATTTCAAAACAAGATAACAGTAAGTTAACAATAGTTAATATATTTTATATTGTCACCTTCAATGTAATTACTCAGATTACAAGATATAGGTATGCAAAATTGATCAAACAGTATAAGCACAAACTATTCTTTTTGGTGAACTAATAGAAATTGGTTGTATAATTATCTTAGCTATTTAGCTATCATGTATATATTTTTTCTTTTCCCTTCCTCTCTTTTCACCGATCCCAGTTGTACTTTCCTTTGAGCAGTTTCTTTCCCTTTCACAATACCTATCTATAATTTGCATTTTATTTACTCTTTCAGTTTCTTACACTAGGGTGATCATATGATATTTATACATGGGAGTCTGATTTATTTCACTTATGAGTACAGTCTTAATTGCATCAATTTATCTATAAAAGCCACAACTTTATGCTTCTTTATAGCTAAATAGTATAAATAGACACATCATTTTATCTATTTTATAAAAAGACTGCGTCTTGTGATGGAGATTTAGCTCTGCAGCATAAGTGCCTGCCTGGGAAGTGCAAAGTCATGAGTTCGATTTCCAGGACCAAAAAAAAAAAAAAAAATTACAACAAAACAAAAACATATTTTTTATCCATTTTTCAGTTGATGGGCATTTGGGTTTTTTCCAAGATTTAGCTATTATAAATTGTCCTGCTATAAACGTGTACATATATGGCTGCAGTATGACATTTTTAATTCTCCTGGGAAAATGCCCAGAACGGATATAGCTGGGAAAAGTGGGACCTCTAATGCTAGGTTTTTGAGGACTCTCCACACTGATTTCCACAGTGGTTGTACCAGTCTACACTCTCACCAACAGTAGAAAAGTATTGATTTTTCATCATAGCCCCTCTATCATTTGTTATTGGTTGATTTCCTAATGATGTCATTTTTTCTGGTGTGAGATGGAATCTCAGAGTTGTTTTAATTTGCATTTCTCAAATGACTAATGATGTTGAACATATTTTCATGTATTTATTTGCCATTTGTTTGTCTTCATCTAAGAAGTGTGCATTCCATCTCAGATGCCCATTTTTGTACTGGGTCTTTTAATTTGTGAGGGGTTGATTTTTTTTAATTATTTATATGTTCCTAAATAGAAGTCCTTTGTCTTAGATACAATTGGCTAAACTTTTCTCCCAATCTACGGGGTTTTTTTTTTCAAGTTGTTGATGATTTATTTTGATGTGCAAATACTATTTAATAAGAAGATTTCCTGGTTGTTGATTCTTTGAAGTACTTCCTATACAGTTGGATTTTTGTTCATGAACTTTCTGGCTACCCCTATGTCTTCAAGATGTCTGCTTACTTTCTCTTTCAGTAGATTTAGTGTTTCTGTTTTAACATTTAGATTTTTGATTCATTTTGACTTTAGTTTAGTTCATGGTGATAGACATAGGTCTAGTTTCACTCTTCAGCATGTGGACAGCCAATCTTTCCAGCATCATTTATTAAAGAGACTAATTTTCCCCCAGTGAACATATTTGGTCCCTTTGTCAAAGATAAAATGACTGAGTGTCTTTGTAGTTGCATCTGCCTCATCTTATCTGTTCCACTGATCTTCAGGGGTTTTTTTTTATTTGTTTTGGTTTATTTGTTGTTTGTTTGTTTTGCCTGTACCACCTGCTGATTTTATCACAGTAGTTTTGTAGTATAATTTCAAATCAGAGATTGTGATGCCTACTGCCTTGCCATTGTTGCCTAGAATCACGTTTGCTATTCTAGGTCTCTTCTGTTTCCAAATGTATTTTGGGCATGTTTCCTTTAGATGTATGAGGTATTCTAATGGTATTTTGATTGGGATTGCATTAAATCTCTATCAAAGTTTTGAGTGTATGGTCATTTTCACAATGCTCATTCTTTCTATCTGTAATTTAGGGGTATCTTTTCATTTTATGATCTCTTCAATCTTCTTTTTATGAGTACTATAGTTTCATCTTTTATTTGCTGTTAGACTGATTCCTAAATATTTTATTTCATTGGTGTTATTGTGAAAGGTATGATTTCCCCAATTTCTCTCTCACTGTGTTTATTGTTTTTATACAAGAATGCTATTGATTTTTTTAGTGTTGAGCTGTGCTACTGAATTTGCTTATTAATTCTCAAAGATTTTTGATGGAGTTTTTGTGGTCTTCTAAGTAGAGTGTTATGGCATCTTCAAATAATGATAATTTAACTTCTTCTTTTCCTATCCTTATTCCTTTTATTTTTCTGTTTTGTCTACCTGTTCTTACTAATATTTCCAGAGCTATATTGAATAGGAGGGATGATAATGGAAATTCTTGCTTGTTCGTGACTTTGGAGTGAAAGCTTTCAGTTTTGTCCAGTTAGCATGATGTTGGTTGTTGGTTTGTCATAAATGGCTTTTATCAGATTGAGGTAAAGACCATGTATTCTGATTTTCTGTAGTTTTTTTTTATCATGAGTGAGTGTCAGTCTTTATCAAAAACTTTTCCTGTATCTATTGAAGAGGTCATTTATTTCATCTTTGGCTCTGGTGATATAGTGCATTACATTTATTGATTTGTGTATGCTAACTTATCCCTGCATTCCTGGGATGAATCCGACTTGGTCACGGTGTATTATTTTTTGATGATTTGCTGCATTCTGTTAGCTAGTATTTTATTGAGAATTTTTGCATCTATACTCTTTAGATATATTTGCTTCCAGTTCTTTTCTATATCTGAGTCTTTCTCTGATTTTGGAATCAGGGTAATATTTGTGTCCAGGAATGTGTTATAGAGAATTGGTTCCCTTTCAATATCATTAATGAATTTGAGAGTATTAACATTAAATATCTACATTTCTTACAGAATTCAGCTTTGAATACATCAGGACATGGACTTTTCCTAGTTGGTAAGTTTTTAATTACATTTTCAACTTCATTAACTGATGTTGTGTTATTCAGAATTTTTATATATATCTTCTTGATTCAGATTTGGTAATTCATACTTTCTCAGAAATCTGCACATTTCTATTCTTTCCACCCTATGCAAGTAAAGATTTTTCAAGTAGGCATTGATGATCTTCTTAATTTCTTGAGGACCTGGAGTGATTTCACTCTTGTCATTCCTCATTGCATGAACTGAGATTTTCTTGTCTTTTTCTTTTTGATAAGATTGGCTAGGGTTTTATCAATTGTATTTATTCTTTCAATGAACCAACTTCATTAAATTTTTGCATTGTTTTCTCTGTATTAATTGTGTTAATTTCTGCTCTGCATTTTATAATTTCCTCCTTTGTATGGGCTTTTGACTTGACTTGTTCTTTTATCATAAGCTTGAGATGAAGCATTAGGTTGTTTATTTGTGCTCATTCGGTTTTCTTGACATGAGAATTCACTGCCCTAATTTTTCCTCTTTGTGCTGCTTTAATCGCACCCCACAGGTTCTGATATGTTATGCCTGCATTTTTGGTTAACTGTAGATATTAATTTCTTCTTTAATTTCATCTGTGACCCATTGGTTGTTCAGGAGGGTGTTATTTAATTTCCATTTATTTATGGAGTTTTCATGGTTTCTTTTGTCATTAAGTTCCAATTTCATTGCAATATGGTCAGATAATATGCCAGGGTTAAGGTCAATTCCTTTGCATTTACTTAAGCATGTTTTATGGGTTAGTATATGACCTCTATTAGAGAACATCCCATGTGCAGCTGAGAATTTATTCTGATATTGTTTGAGGGAATACTCTGTAAATGTCTTAGTCCATTTTTTCACAGGTTTAGTTTAGTTCTGTTATTTCTTTTTTGATTTTTGTCTAGTTGTTCTATCACTTTGTGACAATGGGGTATTAATTTTCTCCATTACAATTGTGTCATTGTTTATTTGATTTTTAATGTTTATTAATTTGTCTTCTATAATTATGTGGCCCCATATTTGGTGCATACATATTTGTGATTATTATCACTTCCTGTTGAAGTTTGCCCCTAAAATATATATAATTACCTTCTTTAACTCATTTAATCATTCTGGGTTTGAAATTCATATTGTCTGCAAACAGAGTACCTGCCTCTGCTTTTTTCTGAATTCCAGTTACATGGAGTATTGTTTTCCATCCTTTGACTTTTAGTTTGTGAATTCCTTTTTTAGTTAAATCTGTTTCTTATAAAAAGCATATTGTTGGATTTTGTTACTTGATCTATTCCTCGAGTCTGTTTCTTTTGATTGGCAAACACAGGTTATTTTCATTGATGCTTATCTATTGATACATAGTGATACATAACATACATATTGGCTTATCTTTGCCATGGTATACTACCACTCTTGGTTACCTGCTTTTCCACCCTGTTTTATTGCTTGCCCTGCCTGTAGTATCTTTCTGTTATTGTTCATGCAATTGTGGTCCTTTTTTGTCTCTGTCTAGAGTATCTTTCAGTACCCTTTGTAAGGTTGGTTTGATGGTCATGAATTTCTTTAGTTGTTCTTTGTCATGGAAGTATCTTATTTGTCCATTAGCTTTGAAAGATAGGTTTTCAGGTAATTCAGTGTGGGTTGGAAGTTCACTCCAAGGTTTTCTTAGCTTGAGGATTTGTGTTGAGAAGTCTACAATGATTCTAATGGAATTTCCTTTATAGGTGATCTGTCGCCTTTCTCTAACAACTTTTAATATTCTGTTCTTGTGCTGAATTTCTGAGATCTTGACTTTTATGTTTCTGTGTGTAGATTTATTTTAGTCATGGCTAATTGTAGTCATGTATGCCTCATTTTCTGTATGTCAGATTCATTTCTCAAGGTTAGGAAATTTTCTGCTATTATCTCTGCAAATAGTCTTTTTACATCATTTGTACTGACTGCTGGTTTTTCACTGACATCTATCTTTTTTGTATTGTTCTTTTTCTATCATCTTACAGCTGTTGAATTGTTATTTCATGAGATTTTAAGAGAGCTCTCCTTTCAGGATCAGTAGCCATGATCCTGCCTTCAAGGTCTGAAAGTCTGTCTTCAGTTTTGTACAAGTAGTTTTGCCAGCTTTCTATGAAATTTTTATTTTACTGGATATCTGTTTGAATCCATTTCATGCATTGTTTCTTCCCTATATTGTTCATTCATGGTTTCCATCCTCTTCTTCTTATCATCATCTATTTTTTATGTATCTTTATTCTAATTTTACTGAGTGATTCCTTTATCAATGTTAATATTTCCCTTTTTACTTGAGAGATTATTTCTGATCTGATTTCCTCTATAGCTTCATGGATTTGTTTCTGTACTTTGGTTGGTATCATTTGAGAAATTTTAGGTGTATATCTTCCATTTTCCTCTATTTCATTGTTTCCTGGATTTGTTCTGGGTGGTCTGAATGTCTGAGATTGCATCTTGCTTCTGCATTTTGTTGCTTTCTATTTCAAACATTTTTATTTTGTTTTCTGTGTGGGTTCTTGTATGTTTTTGTTGTAGGTGGCTATATCACTAGTATCAAGCCCTCTCTAGGAAAAATCTATTCCCCAGGGATGTCTTCTGTGTATACAGGGTTTTTAGCTTATGTCTGTTCCAAGATCGTACCTTCCAACTTAATTATAGGTGAGATGTTAGCATCTGTTTGACTCAGTCCCCAGTTCTCTATTGCTGGGCTTAAGTGAGGTTATATCCCCAGAGCTTCTCAGTGTTGTTACAGAAAGAACAGCTGATTACAAAGTAGCATAACTAGGAATAACAATAGCAACAAGCACAATTTAGAAACTGACAAACTCTGGTAGGTATTAATTTTCTACCTTACACCCCAGGAGCAAAAGCTACAGTTACATAACAGAACTGGTTGCAAATTGAGAGCTTGTGTTCAGTGTTTCCCCTTGGTAGAGTGGTTTTACCCTTTGATGGGAAGATTTAACAAGGGTAGTGGATAAAACAAAGACAACTGAAAAGAAAGTAGAAGCAAGACTGGATGAACACACACACTTTGGGAGACTAGAGGAGAGAGCAGAAGAGCAACAGTGAGAGAGTAAGCAATGGATTATCTGAAGTTGCTTCTCTAGGTTTGGGAGAAAGGGTTAGTCTTCTGCAAGCGGAGTTCTCCCAAGCTATTTAGAAAAGAAGAAGGAAAAAAACAAAAGAGAAAAGGAAAAGACACAAGAAAAGAAAAACAAAAACAAATAAATTCAAATCAAAACCACACCTCCTCCCTAAAAATGAGCGAACAGTGATAACTCCGCCTGCCTGCTTCTATTCCATGTGTCTTTGTCCTAGCACAATGCTGGTTCATTTTGCCACCTATTGGCTTATATTGTCATTGTGCTATGGACTTTTAATGCCACTAGTCCTGACTGTCCATCTTCTGCACCCTGTTTGGGGCCTTTCTGTGTTACTGGCATTCCCTTTAGTCTCTGGGCCTTCTCGGGCAGTTCACCTCAGTTGTGGCAAGGGGAAGGGGCCATTGTCTGGGCCTTCCATGGTGGTTCTTCCTGGTCACGATGGTGGCCATGATGGTGATGGGACAGACTGTCCTCTGCACCTGCACCTGGGTGCCAAGTAATTTTTAAATATACATTTCTCATCCCCAAGTTTTGATAACAAACTTTACAATCATTGAAAACCAAGAATTTTTAAAACCACAGCTTTTGAAATATAAAAATAAACAAGAAGTCTTTCATTTCACATAAATTATTATCTTATGAAGGCTCTAAATGAGCAAAAATGAGTTCATAGTTAATAGATTATATATTATAATGACTAACAAGAAGTAAGGACAATAATATGAACCTTTCTAAAAAAGTGTTTCTTTAGATATCAGATATAACTAAAATTATGGCTCTTTAAAAATTGCACACATATCTGTTTGAAAATTCTGAATCTTTTTTATTTCCTCTAGGGTTCTAGTCTCTTTTAATTGATGCAAATTGACTTATGGTTTGCCTCTTTGCACCAAACACTCAGGAATACTATGCCTAGTGAACAAGCAACTAAATAGCCAGTTCTCTGATTATTTGAAAAAAAAAAAAAAAAACAGTAGAGACTATATTCCCAGTGTGAAAGGCAAAGGGAATATCCTGAGTAATCTGATGGTATCTTTAACTCTACCAGGTGGCATCAATTGCACAGTTAACAGCTTGCTGGGAATGAAAAGTAAAGGAATCTTTTTAACCTACAAGAAATGTTAGTACATTTTCAGCTCTATGCCTTGTGTCAGAAAGTAGTATGGTTAGCATTATTGTATCTGATATTTCAAAATAGCTAGAAGAGATTTTGTTTGTTAACCTTTCTCAGTTTAAAAGAATATAGTATACCTTTGACTGCGAATTTTGGTATCTTTTATCAATTACGTCACTCTTTCATTGGTACAGCAGTCCACAAAATGATACTGCTCTATTTCATCATTAGCCATATTATCATGAAATATCAAAACTATCAAACCTTTTGAATTATTAGATCTACTGTTCATCACTAAATATACGCATTTAATGGATGCTTGCTGGTGGCCTCTTCAGATGTGTCCTTACACTTACTTAAAGAAATGTGATTTGTCATTGGAAAAGCTAAATATACAAAAGAAATACACAGTGGTACAAAAGACTCAGTCTAAGCCATTTGTGTAGTCTAGCCCTTTGCTCATCATGATTAGTTCAAGGCTAAGTTTGTAACCTGATCCTACTTTTTCAAAGTGAAATTTCTGATGTTACCTAGAATAATGGGAGGAAAAAATCCCTCCCATGCATACAAGTATATAATGATGAATCCAGTGAATCAGGAACATTGGAAATAGAAACCATTTAGGACCAAAATGAGATTTAGCCTAAGTATAAAGCACGATAACTATAATTTAAAGAAAGAGAAAGAAGAAAGTGCCAAGTAAAGGGTTAAATTTTCCTTTTCCTCAAAAGAAAATCATGTAAATTTATAATCTTGTATAGTATTTTGGAAATAAAAAGTATCCAATAATCTTACTGTAAAGGTGAAAGTTTAAATCTATGTCAACATCAAATAGACATTCCTGTTTTTTGTTCTGTTCTGTTCCATTTTGCTTTGTTTTGTTTTTCTGCAGGGCTGGGTATTGAATCCAAAATGTCATATATTTAGGAAGGTGCTCTACCACTGAGCCACACCCAACCACTTAGATGGCATTCTTGGATCCAAGTGGGATACGTGTTAGCAAAGTGCTTTGAGTGTTAATATAAATATTCTGACTTTGCTGACACTTGATTACTAATTATTACCTCTTTTGGAATATAAAATTATAATGAACCATCACAATAAATCATTTTCCCATTTCTCATTTGTTCCTTCTCCATTTTTACAATAGAACAATTCTTTTTGGATAATATAAACTCAATTTAGATAGAAGTTAATAATGTATTTTAAATCATCAAATCTGATAACAAATAAATTTTTACCTTTGTTTAAATTAAAAATAACTTTTCTATTTGCTTATGCATTTTATCTCATCCTGACTATAAAAAGGAAAGTAAAAATGTCACCTTCTTTCTATAGTTACCTTCTGTAACTAGCTGTAGACAAGGCTCTTTCATCTGGCTCCCTAAAGGATTTAAGGAGTACCTAATACAATAGGTTCTATTTATTTGTCTACCTTCCTATGGCTCCTTGATGAATTATGTCATATTATCTCAGTATTTCCAGAGCTTAGTATTACTCCCAATAAAAAGTAGGCACTCAAAAAATATTTGTTGGTTTTTGGTAAGAGTAAACCTAGACACTGAAACCTTTTCTGCACTGTTTAATTCTTATAATATAGAAATTACCATTGTGATTCTTTTCTCTCACATTATAAACATTGTCTTCAAATTATACAAACATAGCCTGAGATTAAATTAGGTATCTTTCAAAGAAAAAGAAAAGGAAAACTTGTGGAAAATGAAGTTAGATTACGCTTCAGTGGTTTTTTTTTTGAGATATCTGTAAAAGTTTATAAGCAGTAAAATTTATACATCCAAATATATTAATACAATAAATTCTCTTTTTTTTGTGAGGGAGTAACTTGTTGACCTCTATCAAGTGTTGTATCTTACAAGCAAATGAAGAGGAAAAATAATTGAATGTTTTCATCATTTTTATTTTGAAGCATACTAGGAATACTATAAAGAAAACAGATTTGAGGAAATACATTCTATTTGGTTACATTCAATCATAAGATGTTTGCATACTGCGCAGAATCAGTTAAGAACCCTATTTTTGAGGCATTCTTGCCTGGCGACAATTCTAAATTTGCCTGTGGTGTATAAAATATTTTTCCTCTTGTTAGGGTACGTAATATTTAAAGTTAAGGGGGGAAAGTATCTAGCTATCCAGAGAACAGATAAAGACATATAGCTGATTTTGCTTTTAAGCTTTTCACAATCCTGATGTGACTTTCTCCATTCACTGTCTTAAATTCATTGTTTTGTTTTTTTGTTGTTGTTGCTGATTTTTTATGAATATATGAATATGCACATAAATATAACAACCATCTATACTCCAGATGTTTCTAGGACTTCTACATTTTAATATTAAAATATAGTGGCAAGTATAGCAGCTTTTAGTTTTAGGAATATGTGAGGATTAATATGAATGGAAACATGTGTATAGAAAAAAATAATACTGCTCCAAAGACAAGTGTCGCAGTTAGTTTCCAAAGCAAGCCCTTTTTAAATAAACCTGCTGATATTCAGGGCTTATAACATGGAATATGGGCAGACCTTGTGTATTCACAGCATGAAGGTCACAATGTGATAATATGGCTTGTAAGCTCCTAAGAAGTTTTGCAGGTGCTACTTTGTCCTCTTGAAATGTTCCCTCAAGAAAAAAAAAGATCTCTGTAATGGACATGCCTTCTCTGATGCACCTTCATGCAAGCAAAGAGGAGAGAGACTGCATGGAGGGCAAGAGATGCTCAGCCCAGCCAGCAATTACAGCCTTCCCAGCCTTCCCAGGAAGCAAAGAAGCCATTTTCAGTATTGCAATCCCAGAAAACTGACATTTGAAAGAAATCCATTTGAAAGCCAGAGCAAACATTCAGAGTTCCATATCCTCTCCAGTGGTTCCCACCACAGCATTTTATTTCCCAATCATTATGTAGCAAACTCAGGTCACTCTTACTGGGTTTGCCCAAATTTCTAATCCTCAAATTATATATATAAAAAATAATTTTAAGAGGTTTCATGGTGCTTACCCTGAATTAAATTAGGAACTTAGAGTGAAAAGAATAAACATGCACGAATAATATGTGTTAATCAAGATACTATTCTAGTGTCAGTGATTATTTTCTAATATATTATTCACTAATTATTTCTTTCTTGTCATCTAGAAAACTAATTCCTTGGAAGTTCAGCACATATGCTGAATCTATCACCTTCAAAACAGGAATTGAGGCTTCTAGGATACCTGAGGTACAGCAGATGGCCTGCCAGATCCAGTCAAGACCTGTTCTTGCCTAAATAAGACCTGAAACTCACCTTGTTGAGACAGGATTCAGTTAAGTGTTTAACAATATCTTAGGGATTTCTATATCCCACTACTCTAGGAAATAAAGCAGTTAACTGAGAAGAAACCAAGATGATCTGATAACTCACATAGAGACATACATGAATACAGAAACATCACAAACATCCTCACTCTGGATATGTCTAAGTTCTCACCAATTTAATATAAAATATAGTGGAAACAGCTCATCCATGTCAATTATGCCACAGGAAATACAGTAATGCAGTCTCTCATATCTCTTTATGAAAAAACAAGTGAGGAAAATGGTAAGGAGGGAGGGAGAGGAAGAGAGAAAAAACATCCTGAATAAAACTTTTATTGACTTTATTTACTGTGTTACAACTTACACTGCAAATATTCAAAATTTTAGAATATTTCTACATATGTAAGTAACATAGACTTGTGTTCAGTTACCATCAATAAATTCTAACATCCTACAGTTCACACATATTCAGGATTTTTCCAACATTTAACAGTATCTAAAGAAATATTTGCAATGAATGATTAAAAGGATATTTCACATGGTATCTATATGTAAGTATTTTTACAAAAAATACTTATTAACCCCTTGGAATTTGCCATGCACTTCTCCATGAACTGAGGAGAGAGCCATGAGCAAAGAATAACCTTGTGGTAATTCAGTTTAATGCTTAGTTTAAGATTCAGGTGTTACCCACTCTCTATCTAAAAAGTTGCACAAAACTAAAAGAGAAAAAATAAAGAACTGTATAATATGAGGGTTGGAGAAGACTTAGCAGTGTCAGACTCCAACCTACGTAACAAGCCAATGAGTATATATTGCGTGAGACCATCAGAGATCCTCAGGTGATTCCCAGCCGTTCCTTTCCTTTCCCTTGAGAGGACGCTCACATTAAGCCACATATTTCCCTAATTTTTTATTTGCTCTGTTTTACAAATTCTTCTTAGTGCATCATGAAAACATACAAACACCTTGGCTTTGTTCACCAAATCAGTTTCTATTGAAGCTAGAATGAAACTGAAGACAGAAATGAACTTTGCTCTGATTCATTTTGTTTGTAGTAACCCCACAATGTGCTGCCAATGGTTGTGTTTGGATCCTTTCTTTCCACTTATTGTGGGCCACAATACCACATCTAAGTTGCTAATCACATTACTGGTAAGATTCTCCTTCATTTAAATATTCCCTGAACCCCCTCTCAGTAGACCACCTTTTGCCTGAATGCAGGAGTTCTTCAAGGTTGTTGGCAAGACTCCAAAAGTAGAATCACACAGTCTGTGTGATTCAATTTTGTGGTCTCATCCAGTCAATCTCTCTAGGGCTGCACAGATAGACACACAGAGGTAAATAGTAGGACAAGTGATGTCAAGGGTCATTTCTGATGAGAAAAAAGTATTCCCTGTGATTCGTACACCTGCTTGGACAAACAACTTTCTGTACAAAAATCAAAGAAAAACACTTGGAGCCTGTGGAAGAAAGCCTTGAATGCTGTTCAGCTAAATTCCCAAAATCATAGCAGGCACTGTATCATGTTTGTTTGGTCCCTAACACACAAAGCCACAAAACTTGTTTTTATTTTTAGGATTTTTTATACAAAAGATAGTTAAATGAGAACTTACCATCTTTTTTTGCTGAAAAGAGAAAAATGGATACAGGCTTTTAATTTTCTTTTATGAATGGAAAAGTATTTAAAATACAGAATAGTTCAAAACATAATAGAAAGGAAATGAACAGAAGCCTTAAACTGCTCTCTTTTTGTGTTGACACATTCATAATTGAACATGGCATTCAGTACATTTTACAATGGTGAAACAGAAGAATACCGTAGTAATGAACAGTGCTTAACATAGTCTGTCTCATTTTTCAAGACAGAAATGTCCTGTAAAATGAATTTAAAGAAATGAAATTTTGTAAAAGTGAGATAGACGGGAAAAACTGGGTACAAACTATGACCCTTCTATGTCTATATAGTTTGAAGAAGACAGAAGGAAAAAAAAAGAAAAATTGAAATAAACCTATAACAAAACTTTTGGCAAGCATCCTGCTTAAAGAGAGAAAATACTTAAACAAGCAGCTGTTTTAACAGTTATTTTGATAGTCGGTGCTTACACAAAAAGGCTTAGAGATGAACAAAAGTAAAAATATCATAAATAATAAGACCAGAAAATGAAAAGAAAAGAGAATATGCTTGGCAATGCTGAGTCACTATCTTTTTTAAGCATATATTATGTACAACCTAACTCCCAAAACTCTCAGGTAATAATTTTAAGCCCATATGTTTTTGTGTTTTCATTAGAAATGAAAATCAGCTCTTTACGTTTTCTATGTGAAAGACCTTTAGAGTTTCCATAAGCTCAATCAGCCCCCTTCTATGCCTCCTCAGGGTTCCTTCCTCATGGATGGTTAACCTACAAATGTTGGTTTGATGAAAATAAAATGGTAAGCTAGGGGATTATTTATATGGCTCTCAGTTTCAAATGAGCTCCTTAAAAATGGTCTGAACTTGAACAATCAGAGAATGATTTTAATGGATTTTACAATAAAGTTTCTACCCATGAAGGTCTAACTCATGTGTCATTCATGCATCTAAACACTCAACTGAGAAATGCTTCTCTAAGGAAGTGATTGCTCCACTGTAAGAGAAGAGTCTAAGTTGTCAAACAGGGATTAATGGATTTCTATAAAAACAATAAGGGAGAGGTGTGGGACATGTAAGTGAAACTAGAAGTGAATCAAAGAAAATACCCACTTAAATTCTGTGTAGACAAATACTATAACCCATTGTGCAGATCTAGTGATGGTAATTCTGTTCTTCTAGATATTTCCAGAGGTTTCCACATATGCTTTCACTTGAGGGATCTAAAATTCCACTTTAACATATTTTTTCACAATCATTTTTGTGATAATCTACAAAATCAAGTCTTTTCTAAAATACATTTGGATATTAACACATAATTAAAATAAATATCCAATATTAGAAATTTATAAGCTAGTTACTCAACTCTACACAGGCAAAACATATTAACCAAATATTTCCTGATCTCTTTTAACACTGGACCATAATCAGAACCTCATAAAAGAATGATTTTATAAGAAGCAACTAGCCAATTCAGTTATCACCAATAAAGGGAAATTGGGGGCCAAAGAAAAAAGTAAATCAAATATCAGAAATCTTTACGTCAGAAACTGTGAAGAGAATAATCAGGGCAATCACATTTGCCAACACCTTAAAGACATCCCCGAGATGTCTAACATTTCTAAATTACAGTTGAACAAGTTAAACAAAGGAAAGGAATTCAAAGATGTGTGTGTGTGTGTGTGTTTGGATTCTCCTTTTCATTTTTGTTCCGATTCCTACATAGTTCCATCAACACTTGTGAATTGGTAATTTTCCCTGTAGACGAGTGCAAAGATAGGTGAGTTGTTTGGTTTTGCTTTTACAAATCAACCATTTCACGTGATTTTTGTCTTGGAGATTGGTTCTCTGTTGAATGTTTACTCTCACTTTCAAGTTGGAGATAGAATTAAAATTGGTCTTTTGTGCAATAGATATTTTTTAACAGGGTTTTTGTCTCAAAAAACAGGAGCATCAAAAAGAAAAAAAGAGAAATAAATAAATTTTTGTTTATAAAATGTCCAAAGAAAATGTTGCCAGTACAGAAAAGGAAAAAACAGGAGACAGTACAGAGATTAAACCTGAAAACACAGAAAGACATATACCATATTTTTTTCTCATATGTGAAAGCTAACAAAAGTTTGACATGAATGTGTAATGCTGACTAGCAGAACTTGGGAAGAGTCTGTGTTTACATACAAGAGGGTAGGTCACAGTAAGTCATAGTATAAACTGCATATATGTATGGAAATATTGTACTGCACTTTACTACTGCACTTTACTAATGTGCATACTTGAAACACTTGAAAACCACAACAAAAGAAGTCCAATATGTCTTGTTCATATTTTCAAGGAGGATATATTTTATAGATGAATTTTTTCTGTCACAAGGTATTTAATGGAGGTTCAGAACTGTGAGGCACAGATGGTTTTAACTGAGGACAAAATGAACCTTCAGTGTCACAATCCTGACAGAAATGATGCAGTGTGGAAAGGAATCTTCTGGGATTTGAGATCATGTTGAATTTGAAGTATCAATGGGAAATCTTACATATGT
The DNA here is from genome assembly GCA_004027295.1 of Dolichotis patagonum. NCBI lineage: Eukaryota > Metazoa > Chordata > Mammalia > Rodentia > Caviidae > Dolichotis > Dolichotis patagonum. Next base: position 25,182 of record PVJX010016492.1, on the reverse strand, counting down.
AATTTTGACTAGACTCTCACATTCCAAAGATACCTGCTGAAAGTGGAAATGAAAGTGAATAGATGGATTCTGAGTTGTTTTGATCACCAATATAAGATCTTGTGGCAGGATTCAGTACTAATTTTTTCAGAGGCGATTCCAGGTTAACACCCATAAAAGAAGAGAGAAGGAAGATAGACAACCATAAAAGACATGTTACCATGAAACTCACCACTTTGGACCACCATTGTGGGGGAAATGGAAGGTAGTTTATATAACTGAGTTCAGATTTGTCCCATCAGAGAGCTAAGGGACATGGTGAAGTTACACACAAATTACTTAACACTATTGCTTCTATTTTGCTGAAAATGAAAATAACTTCTTGATAGATGTAGTTCAGGAAGCAAGGAAATTCACTTCCGCATTTGTCTTTCAGGCAGAATGATATAGAAACTAGCAGGTGGACATTGAGACAAGATGCAATGAGAAGATGTGGAGTTATGAAGCATGGCGATAATGAACTCTGATAGATCAGCAATTGTGTTCTACTAGCCCTAAATCTCAAGAACGGCTTGTGCATAGCTCTCCATTACTCTCCATTTAGTGACTCCACATGGGGAGCTTGCTCTCACCTTCGCTGGAGGGATTTATACCACGAAAAAGAGCAAACCTTACAAATCTTTCCTTCCTTCTCCTTTCCTGCTTTCCCTCTTCTTCTTATTTTTGAATATTGGTTGTGAAACACTGACCTCTACAACAGTCCTCTTTCAATAGTTATTGAGCAGTACAAGAGATAAACATTCTGTTTTCTCTCCTATAACATAATAAAATACCATAGGTTAGGTAATCTTGAATGAGAAGATACTAATTTTTACTCATAGTTTGGAACGTCCAAAGTCAAAGGCTGAATTTGGTGATGACCTTCTTGATGACTAAGGCATTGCAGGACATCACATGTCAAGAAAGAGAGAGCGCATGCATGTATATCTCTTTTCGTCTCTCTTCCTCTGCTTAATAGCCACCCATCTTCAATCATGGTGTCATGACTTTAATCCTAGTTACCTTCCAGAAGCTCCACCTCTAAACAGCATAGTCAGTGTTTAAACCCCTAATACCTCAGAATGGAGATTAAATTTCAACATATAAGCCCTAAGAAGATACAGCCAAACCATAACCAAACTATATCTAAAAACTATGCTACATTCTTTTCTGTACATTATCTCATTTATATTCCCACCCACATTGCAAATAAAAAGTTCTAAAACATTACATTACTTAGAATAAGTTTTGTCACTCATTTGATATTTCCTTTGCAAAATCTTCTGGAATTTGCATAATTCACATAAGTCTTGATAAAAAAAATGTGAAAATTTAGATAAGCTTTCTCTCCTGAGACACCCTACTAAATGCAGGCTATGAAGGCCCGGGAAGAGGAGTGGGGAGTGGCAAAAAAAAAAAAAAGGTGGAAAGACAAGAGAGACAAAGCAGAGAATTTGACTTGTGAAAGCCTGAAAGCAGGTTAGAAAATAATTTAATAAATAGAACTTGACATTTCTAAAGCACTGTGGAGCTTTTTCAAAACTTTATACTCACTCAACATGAAGTTGTATAAAACCAAATGGATAGCCCAAAAAAGGTACAGATGCTAATATTAAAATGTTACTTTTCAAAAATAGTCTCATTAGTCTCTAGTCTTTCCCCCTAGTCCCAAGGTAATGATCTCTGAAATGCTCCCTCATTTTAGCAGATTAAAAATAGCCAAAATTCACTCTTTCACATTTGTTTCAGCATTTTAACTTGGTACATTTTACAGCTTCCTGAGAGAAATTATTGATGCAATTGTCATTCTAACCCAGGCAAAATGATAGCACAAGAGATCAAATCTATAAGTTAACAAAAGCAATTATGTTGTCTTTTATACTTATGTCACAGGAGGCTGATACAGGATACCTCTTCTAAAAGCAGAATATTCTAATGTTACTTCTAAAGCAATATATGGGATATTAAAAGCTCAAACAAAGGAACATATAAAAGTGTAACTTTGAATCTCAGGTTCGACAAAACTCACATGGCAGTCCCTACAAAATTCAGAAGGCAAAACTGTCAGCTGCAGCAACAGTGGCAAGAGCAAGTGAGGACAGAATGAGAAAATATGACCCCATTTGCACTGTGTAGCCAGTTTCTCCACTGGCAGAACAGAGTCTCAATAGCAATTCTGGGCCAGGATCAGATTCTGACCTTCCCCTAAGAGAAATGCTTAGCCTGAGGGTCCTAGATTCATATTTTACTGTACGGAGGACTTAACTCATCTCAGAAAAAAAGCATAAATTTCTCACCTATTTATTTCACTTTACCCTTACAGATACCAGTCTATGGGAAGGGAAACAAGAGATAAAGGGAAAGGGAATTAATATGTGTTATGTACATGTACCAACTCCACATGAGCAATGTAAACATTAGACACTACAAACATGCTAATAAAAAGTTTACATATGATATATATGTATATCATATATAAAATGAAATAAAACAAGAAACTTTGGCCAAAAACCTACTGGGCTGTTGATAAAAACTAATTTCCACTTGCAATGAATTTAGTGGCTTCTTAGTAATCAATGTTTGTAGTTTTCCATAATTCTTTACATATGAATGGTCTGGGGCAGACATTTCAAAATTTAAACAAAGGTAACCTCAGTCCAAGGTACACTGCTCAATACCAAAAATGATAAAAAGAAAAACCTCAGTAAGAACCAGTTTAATATTGTAATCTATTTTAATTCTAAAGGTATTTGGGGTTATATGTTTAAGGGGAGGCATTCTTAATAATTACTAAATTTACCAATATGATCTTAGAGTATAATAAAAACTTAAGATTTAGCTAATTAAAGCTGTCAAAATAGGTTTAAATTTTGAAAATTCAGACTATAAACTACTTCAGAATATGTTTAAAATCTTTTTCCTATTTTAAGTTTTATTATTTTCAGTGGTGTGCAATGTAATTATGAAAGAGTATATAAATTTTATACTAGTATTTTTTATAGTATTACACAAGTTAGACCAGTCTCATAATTAACAAATGCCCAAGTAACAGGAAGATTTAGCTCTCTTGGTTCAATTTAACCAAGTTTTTTATATGAATTTATTGATGAGAGTACTAAAAGCTCCCAGAAAGTTTAAGAAAATGAATTAAATCATCAGTCATATCCAGACTTCCTTAATGTTTACTAGTTCTGCCTCATACCTTTATCGGTAACAAAGTATTTTATTATATTAAATTCATTCATAGTTATAAACTGTCCTTTGTATTTTCTGATTTATTGCATATTTTAGTCATATTTGCCAATTCATTCTTTCTCAGTTTTGACTGGAATATTATGGTGCAGTCATCAACACATTAAATGACAGACAAAAATAAAGACATAGAAAAATGATCATTAGAATTGGAGACAGACATATAAAATGGGACAGATTACTTTTTTTTAAATGAGAAACAGAAACAGCTATAAAAATGCAGAGGATCCCAAGTAACAAGAGCCAGGCATATGAAGAGAGCAAAGAAATAGTTTCTTCTTTAATCATTAGGATTTTATTTCTATTAACATCTTACATTTAGGTACATTTGCAATCATTACTATGGAGACTGGATAACAAAGTGAATTGTTTATTTGGGACTGTTGTCCTTATCCACTGTTTGACTTTCATTTCTTAGTATAAAATCTGTTATTCCTCCCCAAGCCTAAATGTAATTCTAAGCTTCCAAAAGCATGACAAGAATGTTTCAATTAAATTATTTTTCCCCATATTTAGCAAATCAGCATGGCAGAATCATGGATACAGCAAATCCATGCTACATACATAAAATGTAATGTTCAAATTAAGTAATTTGTGGTTTATATTTATCCATTCAATGTCTTGCTATTGAAAGAAATTTTATTTTTGCCAGGATAATTATTTTGTAAGTGTGTATAATAACCATGAAAATAGGCCACACAGATCTAATATGGCAAACATAATTGACCATGAGCTGCAGGTGGGGCTCTCTGAATCATTTGCAATTTTACTGAGGCTCTGCTTTCCACAGCTAACCCTAGCAAATACTAAGTGTTCCTATGATGTAGTCATATGAGAAGCAGAATGATTCTGTCAAGTAGTTTTGGCTCAAGGACTCCTTAACTGATCGAATATTCTTAGATGTATAGGGTCATTAGAGACTCTTCTTTTACAATATTTCCCTTCCTCCTTTGTGAGGGTCAGATCTGCATCATAACCTGTCCGTTCACTCATCACCTAGCACATATCTGGTTCCATCCTATTTTTCTTTTCAGGCATTTCTTCTAAATGAATCCTTGTATGTATAAAATTATCATAGCATCTGTTTCTCAGACAACTCAAACTAACATTAGTGATATTGAGAAAATGTTCAATCAGAAAATCATGTCCAACTGGTGGGGAATCAGCATAGTTCCAATGATGAAGGGATTTTAAATATATGGTGGAAACTATTTGTACAATTATGTGAGGGCTGACTAATTATTCCTGATTTGTATTAATGACCTGATGAGAAACAATGAGACACTGCAGACTACTGGCAAGAGGTAAATTGCTATATGAGACATAGAAAATAAAGACCTGCAAGAGTATCAAGGTTTTTTAATCTCAACCAAAGAGGGTCTATTTTGTTAAAATCATGGCTCTGGTTATAAAAAATGTAGAGTTGTGAGACATCGATTATCCACCTAGTGATGAGTGGTCCCAAGGGTACCACTTCAACAGATGCCCCCAAATCATGAGAACTCAACAAACATTTCCCCTTCCATCATAAGAGCTAGAATTTTCCATATTCTGAAAGATACTTCAGAGGCATTTCCCAACAAGGCATAAGCATAAGTGCTTGCTCAAAAACTTCCCCCAGACCATTCATTAAGGCTGTTGTAGAAGAGAAGGACCAGTATGCCTCATTCATATGCATGAGGGTATGGGATCAAGGTGCAGAACCTAACCCACCAGAGGCCTGACTACTAACTGCTATGAAGACTGACAAGGTCAGAGAAGGATTTCAGTGGCATGCTGTGGTGGAAATTTTGGAGATGACTAGTACATCATGGCAATACTTCTAAGAGAAAACTACAAAAGCTAACAAAAGTATAGACTGAAATTCAGTGTAATTTTATAAGGTCTTGTGTGATAAATAAGTGAATCTATCTTGAAAAATAAAAACAGTTGGAGGGAAGAGGAGAAAAAGAATTAAAATGTAGTATATATATATGTACCAATTTGCTACAGTTAATGTAATCCTTATGTATTACAAACATGTGTTAATAAAAGTTATAAAAGGGAAAAACAGTAAAAGAATCTGAGAATAGTAGTTCTAACATAAAGTAGTTCTAATACAGTCTTCTTGCTAATTGTTCAAAGTGAAACCAGTTTTCATAATTGAAAGGTATTGACTGAAAGTGATCCATTTTTGGAAAACTGCCAACTATTTGGCAAGGATATAATGTGATGTGATGATTTTCTTTAGTCGTTCAAAAAAATTCAAAGTGATTTACTTGGTGTGACCACATTGTTGAAGAGAGATGCATGGGCATTTTGAATACTCTAAGGAAAATGTTTTGGCATTGATATCTAGCAACCCAAAGTATAATTGTGGCACTACTGGGGTTGGGGGCTAATGGGTATTAGGTAATATGTGGACTTATGGGTAAAGTACAAATCAGAGTGACACCACTGAATCTGAAGATCCCTTAGGTGCTCATTTAGTTAACACTTGAGTGAAATATTGGAATTAGTATAATAAGAGGTTGAAGTAATACCCACCTATGTAGTCTTGACCTGTAGAATAAGATATAGCACAAAAGAGTAAGTGGAGACACATGAAATTGCTTTCTACTGACAAATATATTAAATAAAAAACATTCCAAGAGATATGAGGATATTACATGTAAGAATTCATACATGGTATTTTCTGTCATTTCTCCTATTAATCCTGCCATACGAATCCATGAGATCCTTGTAAATGGTGGAAGAGAGGCTTACCTAATTAGTTGTCCCAGTATCTGTTTCTGTGCTAGACATGATATAATTGTAAGCATAGCAGATGTGTAATTTGGGGGTACATGGCTGGTAACCACTGATTCAAGGAATATATTCCTTTTTAATTCTTTTTTAAAATCAGAATAAAAAACAGGAAAACATTCTTTTTTAATTCTCATCAGCAAAAAGTCTTGACAGAACTCTCATTCACAGAACTAGATGCTAGAACTCATCTGCAATGCTTTTGTAGATCTATGTAACTACAAAACTGCTGTAGTGTAGCTCAAAGAAATACGAACTGCCTATATAGTCCACAGAACATCATGCTTATGCATTGCATCAGTGACATCATTTTGACCAAATGAAATGAACGAGTGTATATTGGAGGCTTCCATAAAATATATTTCCATTGGAAGGGAGATGCAACATATAAAATTTCAGGAACTGTCTCATTAAATATAGAGTTTATGGATCTTCTTGTCAGAGAATCTCAAGGTATTACCTCCATGTAAAAGACAGATTGCTGGATCTTTCAGTACGTATCACAAGGAAACAAATACAGTGCTAGTAAATATCTTTGAATTCTCAAGAAAAAAGTCCACACACAGTAATTCTACATTAGACATCACATGCAATGGAACAGATTCCTGCTCCTCTTGAGTGGAACTTGGAATGGGAAAGTATTCTACACTAGGTCTAGATTTCATTACAAAGAATCACACATTATGAACCAAATAATCTTGCAGATACTGCTATGGTATTGGTAGGAAAAGATGTGTGAAATTTTGGGTCCACTCCAGTGAAATAATAATTCTGATCTAAGTTTATGACGTTGCTTGCAAAATTAATGACCTTTTTGAGAGTTGACTTTTGGAAGGTTACTTGGCTGCTTCAGAGAACCTCCTTAACAGTGGTTAAGTGATTACACATGTAAATCTCCTCACTATACATTGAACTATATTAAAGGTAACAATTAATAAACTATGACAGGTTCAGCAGTAGTCCTTAATAATAACATCATATCTGTAATGGACCTCACAAAAGTAAAATATGTGGCCCAAAGAAATGTCTATGTCACTCAGCACATTGTGTTAACATCATTCCTCAGCCTGCATCTAAGACAATATAATATGTACTGGGAGCCATAAAACCAGTTTATAGAAGAAAAGAAACCTGAGTTTTGATTAAGATATATCAACTTTTTAGATACATCAAAGCCAAAAATAAACACTAGTTGGATTACAATTGAGAGCTAAAATTGAAATCTAGTTGTCTTGATTACTTTTCTCTCCTTGTTGAGACAAAATACCTGATGCCCAAAGTGAAGCAAGGAAAGGTATTTAGCTTACAGTTTTTTGGAGAATTCAGCCCACATTCAGTTGGCTCCAAGGTAGGGTGGAATGGCTGAGGGGCAACCATTCATGGCAGCTGCAAACAGGGAAAAAAAGGAAAAGCATGCCTCCTTCCTTCCTTCATTGTATGTTGGCTCCACTCCTAGGTGGGTGCAACACTCACACCATCAATCCCAGTGCTAGACAATGAACTAATCACAAATGCTAGATTCAGCTGCACCCATGATAGTATGAGGCTTGTGGTAGTGGTGCATTCTAACACAAACCATAACACTAGTGGAAAAGGAAAATATTTTTTACAGGCAGCACAACCTAAAAGAACTGGACCATCCGCTTTAAAGAAAAGTGGTTCAAGTGAGAAGACATAAAGATTTCTGGGCAATGGGTGGTTAAATAAGTGTCTAGTCAGAGGTCTAAAAGAAATCTCAGAAAACTAGAGACAAAAACGTGAAGAGTACAGAGTATTTACAGGCAGATAGAAAGGGGCATAGGTTAATGTCCATTTAATGTTATCCAACCTAGAGAAAACTTTAAATAAGCAAGTAAAAAGTGTTACTGGGCCAGTTGCTCAGATCTAACTTTCCTCAGGGGTTCGTCCTGATTGCTATCATGGCATTCAATGCAAGATACACATAGGTGCATCACCAGGAACTCCTTTTACCAGAGCCAGTACAGCCACTATTGGCTCAGGATAGCTCATTTGCTATCCACAAAGACTACAGGCTGATCGCTAGTGGGAGCCATTTAAACTTCATCAAAATTAAAAGTGCTGTTTTGAAAGATATAAAATTGAAAAAGAAATCCGCTGAGTAAAAGTAAATATTCTCAATTCATGTATGTGCTGAGGATTTTGATCGAGAAAAATATAAAGGAATTTTAAAACCACTAACAGGAAGGCAACCCAAGAAAAAGTGGAGGGTTCTTTGTGTCAGTCTTTCCAATCAGCACATGAAATCATGAAAACAGCAAATCAGTGGTTATCAGGATAAAGGACATAAACAATGAAAAACAACAAAGGGCATGAAGAAATTCTTCCCAATAAGGTTTTGTGCTTATATACATCAGTCAAAACTCACAACACTATTCCCTTTGGTGGAATGTAGATTATGTAAGTAATAATTGTTCATGAATTATACTACCATAAAACTGCCAAAAAGGTATTACTCTGAAATTTGAAGAGAAAATATCACAGTTTTACATTCAATGCAATATAATGGGATAAGTAGGATAAACAGAAATATTTTTAAATTTTTATTTTTCTATTTGAATTATTTACAGAAAAATAATTCCTTTTATATAAACAGTATATCAAAAAATAGTAAATATTTTTACCACCTACTTAGTTTGTCAAAAGAAGTACAACCTAAAAGAAAACATCCAGAATTCTTGTTTAAAATGCAAATCTCTGGGGCTCATGGCATGGTACGAAAGTGAAATCAAGGGTGTATCTATGGAACATTATCATTGTTTAAAGGGAGCTACATTCCTGCTACCGATTTATATGCCTACACTGGAAGAAGCACTTCCTGTCTTTTATTTCTGAATTGTAGACAGTCATAATGTCAGATGAACCATCATGCCAGAGGAGAAAAAAAAAAACTCCATTTGAATTTAAAAATACTATTTTGTTTTCCTCAAAATAAGAGCTGACTGGAAAATAAGTCCTAGTTATTATAGAATTATGTGATGTACAATTTGTGATGTACAATGTAATATGAATTTCTGACCTTTCTTGGAAAGTGTGGACCAACACCTTATGTGATCCAAATAACAAAATTCATTGTAAATACATTGCCTACATTGCTTAGATATGTGTTACTCTGTCAACCTAACCAGAGAAAAACTAATATTTATCACCCTGTCTAAATCATAGTTCAGTAGGAAGACTGGCCAACTTAGTACAATGATTTCAAATATGATTCTTCTTTGGCCTCTATTTCCATACTGCATTCTAAAATATGATGAAATCATATATCACAGTTGGATGTTTGAAAAAGTAAGCAGACTATAGTTAAACAGTAAAACTCTAGGAGGTGGTAGCTACAGAAGACATTCAATATTTTATCACAGCAAATATAATTAGATCAATGACATCTGTGCAGTGGAAGAGACTTTCACAGTTTAGATTTAACTTGCAAGCTATTCTCCTCTTGCCAAAATTGAGAACTATAAAAACATTCCTACCATATATCTTAGCTCGGTGGGAGGCAAGTCCTTATCTCAGAGGAAAGAAGAGAGGCAGGAGCTCACAAGCCAGAATTTTATAGACCTGAAGCTTTGCATAAAAGAAAGTCTGCCTAGATAAACAGAGATGAGACTATAAATAGCATAAACCTTTAAAATCATTTACAATGATGCTTTGAATTTGTTAATACTGATATTAAGGAACTGGATAAAAGAAAATGTAATAGACTCAAGCATAAATTAGTAATATCAGAAATAAAGAGATATCAGTGACTCAGAACTAGAAAGCTAGAATGAAACAGCAGCGGTAATCAAATGAATAAAAGTAGACCAAACAAAAACAAAGCAAAATGAAAACCCTGAAGTGATCTTTTTGACTCAAGCCACGTGAAGATTCCCCTAAAAGTATTAAAAGATGTTATTACCCAAATTTCAATGTATATTAATTTTACTATGATATAAAATATTAGTTTTTATTATGATATCACTGCATGAAGTACATTTGGTTATTATGAAAGGTTTTTTCTGTTATAAGTTTCAAGTTAGAGGATTCTGTCAAATCTTATCAACAAATGATACTCAAACAATAGGATCTGAACCACTAATGACTTTTACTACTCTAGTTCCACAGTTAAAAAAAACAAGTTTCCATCTTAACAGAATTTTGAGTTGTTATATATCGTAGAATGGAGGCCTCTTTGATTAAAACACTGCCTATAAAGAATTAAAGGTCCTTGTTCTTGAATTACTGACAATCTGTAATAGCGCTCACAGAATTTTACCTTCCATTATACATATTTACACAAACATTTTATCTCTCCTTTTAGAGAAGGATACTGTCTTCTTCATAGTGTTAAGTATTTCTTAGCATTAAATATTTATCAAGTATGCATGATGTAGCATAGGAATATGACATAAATATCTGTGGAATTGTGCAACTGAATGAATATTTTGCAGTATGGCTATATTGTTTTTCTGGAAAGCAACTGAAGAGAAAAGAAAGTATAAATTGACTTAGAACAAGAAACACTGGATTCTCATCTTATCCCATTTGAAATTGGTCAAGTCATATAATGTATTTATATATATTGCAAATTAAGATTTAATTTGACTAATGGGGAAGATACTAGAGAATTTTGTTATACTTTGAATTATATCTCTCCAAAATTCAAATCTCAGATTGTTAGCACTTTAGCACCTCGAAATGTGACACTATTTGGAGAAAAAATTGTTTATAGAGGCAAGTTAAAATGGAGATCCAAGGTGACTGGTGTCTTTACAAAATAGAAAATGTGGACAGAGACATGTACACAAAGTAAAAGTGAAGTGAAGAAACATGGATGATAGTGTCATTGTTAAGCCAGAGACAGACCTTGACAAGACACTACTTGCATAGTCCTCAAAATCTGTAATTCTGCTGACTTCGTGATTTCAGACTTTTAGCCTCCAGAACTACGAAATGATAAAAATTTTTTTCAAACCACCTAGTTTGTGATATTTGATATGGAAACTATGTCTCAATAAAGAGGAATCTTTATAGATTTCTCAGCCAATAAATTACACTAATTATTACTAGAGCTATGCTCAGCAACCTTTTTTTTTCTGTAATGGGTCACACTTTAGGCTTAGTTTTTCACATAGAGTTTCTGGTGCATATTCAGTTTTAATCTTTTAATGAAAAAGCATTCCCTGCTTTCTGGATGTACCAAAACAGAAGCAGCAGCCGAGACTGGGCCCAAGCTTCAGTTCTCCAACTCCTAGAGCAAAAAGAATTTCATGTCTCAAGTGAGGCTTATATGATCTTTCCCTACAAATCCTAAGTACCAGTCAACAAACATTATAAATAATACAAGTCAGTTGCAATAAAAAGTTTTCAGTTATTTTTAGTACAATTTTTTTAATTAATCCCTTCCCTACTCTACTTCAGAGCTGTGATTGGACCTTAAATTTTTTTCCTTACCTTTCATTAACTATTAAACTTTGTATTTTAAGTAAATACTTCAATATTAGGTTCCAGCCTCAAATAACATTACTGACAGATGGAAAATCTCTCCTATACATAAAGACACATTTCATTCTCCTTACTCAAAACTAAAATGATTTTAACAAATTGAGTATAAACATTGCATTAAGCATTACCTCAATATAACATTACCTATATTGATTCTTCAGTGATGTCAAAAATATACTTTGGGTAAGAAATTGTGATTAATATAGCCTGTGAAATATTTTACAGACTAAAGCACCAAAGCCACTTCAAAAATATATAGTCCAATAAGCACAGACTATGTAGTTTGCTCACTAATCACAAAATCGAATTTGTCCCTAAATGCCGGAATGTGTGTGCTGGAGTTACAACTGCAACCCCCATGCTCAGTACTGCTTCTCAGGAAATCAGTTATTAGGTCTGTGAAGTGATAAACAGCTCCTCGTTCTGCTAAAGTGACCAACCTTTATAGTTTATAGATCCATCTCTAGTCATTAAAAAATAAATAAACATTCACTGTCCTTTTGAATGCAAAAGGTTTTCAGGTTTAATTCTAACCAAGCTTCAGTTGTGGAGTTGAAATTAGAGATTTGTTGTTGGCATATGAGTAAACTAGCACACAACTTTTAAAACCAGCCGGTATTTTCTCCTTTATCTAGGAAAATCTCATCTTATTTCCTTCCTTCCAATTACATTCTTTTATTCTTCCATGAACAGCATATATGTCATTTTTATCATTCTCCTGCTGGTGGCCTTCTGGAAGATGATTGCCTTAGTCAGTCATTGGAAGAAACAAGCTGTTTTATGTCTTGATTGCTATGGATTTTGTAGATTTTCCTGCTCTGGGGTCTTTTTCAGGTTATTAGAGACTTTAAGCTACTTTTACTGAGTAATGTTTACCTGGAAGAAATGAAGGGCTAAAAACTCTGGATACATGCATTTCTCCTAGGACAAAATCATCATGACTGGCTTCTCTTTAACCTTAATAAAAAGGGAAATGAGAAATAAATTTAGTGTTTCTCAAAATAGTCAAGAAACTAAAATCCAGCCTTAATTATTAAATTGCAAATGTCTGATTCTGACCCCAAGTTTTCTCAATTAGGACCACTACTGGCAATTGCCATCTGTTAGTTTTCTATTACTGAGTAACAAGTTAGCACAAATCAGTGACAAAAACATACTTAGGATCTCATAGTGTCTGTTGTCAGAAGTATTAGTACAACTGAGTCTCACAAGGTCTCAGGGTCTCCCAGTTTCAAATTGTGTCAGTCAGACTGTCCAAGTTCTTCTCAAGCTTACATGGTTAGTGGAGGAATTCAGATGCTTTTGCTTCTGGTTGTATGAACGAGTGCGCCTGCTTAGAGGGTGCACCTTCCTAGAGGGTGCCTGCAGTCTCTGACATGGCCAAATGCATACAGGAACGTGGCTCTTTATATATTCCAGGTCTGTGGAGAAGCTCTCTCAAAAGTCTGCTACACTAGAACCTAAATTATAAATTTAAAATACAAACTGAAATTGTCAAACTGAATCCCACAATTTCCTATGCTAGTTTGAAGAGTCTGTGAATATGTTGAGATGTCACTTCCATGACTGTTATTTTATAAATGCAACTGTTGGCAACAAGAAAATGAGATCATCTGTGTAATCCTGATCTCATCTAAATCTTGTAGACACCAATCAAAATAGTTTTCTCCCTTACATATCATTTTTGTTTTTATTTAAAAAATAATAATAAAATAAAGCAACACAGATGTATGAAGAAATAAAACCTGCCAATGTTTAAATTTTTTAAAAAAGTATTCTCTGGCTGACATTAGAAGAGGAAGTAAGAAAGATTAGAAGGATGATGGGAAAGTACTCCAGCTTGTCCTGAGTGGTTTGCATGAAAAAGGATGAGCAGAGCCATTGGAAGCAAAAACCAGGCTCTGGCTAGTCAACAGGGAAAGAGGAACCTCAGTCTGACAACCACAGGACCTGAGCAACATCCACACTGCCCTTCAAAGTAAATTCTCTTTCCCAGAGCCTGCAAACACCATCACTATTGCGTCAACTTTTCAAATCCTAAGCAGATGACTCAGCTGAACTTGCCCAGACTGCTGAACTATATCCTAGGAAATAATAGTCTGCTGTTTTAAGGCTATAATTCAGGAGTAAATTGTTAACTCCCATAACAAATCCAAACCAGAAAAGTTATTGTACATCTGCTGTGTAAACTAACAAACAGAAGATGGCTACTCTTATGCACAAATTCACTAAATTAGTTAGCATTTGATAGCATTTAAGAGTGTTCCCCGTGGACAGCTGCTGTGCACATGTTATACTATATAACTTCCTATAACTCTCCCAATGAATGAATTATTTGTTAGTTTATTGGTACTTCACTAATGTAAAAATTGAGGTTTGGGCAAGGTAAATACTTTGGCATTGATCATAAATCACCCCATTTCTGTCATAAGAATTTTAAAGTTCTCTCTCCATGTATATCATATAGAAATATGTTATCAGGATTTAAAGAGAGACATATCAATCAATATACATGTGGTAAGTAGAGCCAATTACCAAAAATTTATAGTGTCAGCATTGTGTTTGGCCCTAGGGCTACACAGATGAGCAGCACAGACTCTTCACTTGGACTACGTGAGGAAGCATTTTGAATTCCTGGCTTCCACAACTATAAAAAAAATTTGTGTTACATCAAACCATAAACTTTGCAGTAATTTGTTAAACAAAAGATTGTAATTAATATACAATTTCTCTTACTAAAATCTTAATTTTTTTTCAAAAACTTCCATACTTTCTTTCAGAATCCTTTTTGTTTGTTCTTACAAATCTTTGCTCACAACAAGCACACTGACTTTAATACAAAATACTCTCAATCATATAAATATACGTTCTTCATCTCTCCAAAAAGTTGTTTTCCCTTCAAGGATGAGAACAATATTTTTAAAAATCTTATATCAATGTGATAATTGGAAAATGTCCCATTGTTACCCAATGCTCTATGAATGCTTCCTGAAAAAAAAAAATCATAGTGTACTTTTCAACACTAGATGATAGTGTTCATGATAAAAATTTTATGACAAAGTAGTAACAAAACTTATCTCAAAGAAAGAAATTCAAATATCTTTGATATGACACTAGTAAAACTTTTGCTAGTGGTCTGTGTGCACAGACAAAACATAAAGCAACCTCTATTTAGATAAACATTTTGTTTGTAGCATGTATGTGTTAGACCTAAGAAAAGGAAGTGTTCAACTATAAGAGAAGATGGGAAATTTACCCCGACAAAGCACCTGTATCTTAATTTAGTATAAGTCTTAATCCTATATAGCTGACGAAATCTAATGTTCTTTTAAGGTTACCTGTACTCACAGTGACTATGACAATTTCACAAATTGTATACAAACTCATTTTGACTGTATCAATTTTCCTCTTATATTGGTTTCTTTCAGACTCATATTGGTCAGTTGATCTCTGTTTCTGTTTACAACCACCTCTTGAGTCTTATGTCATTTTATGGTACTCCTTCTTACCTGTAAGAAAAGAAAACAAGAGTCAATATGATAGAGAGTGAATATCTCCGATTGTCTAATTTAAAATTTTTGTCTCTTACATTGCTTTCTTGTGATCCGCTTTGCTCTGTTTTATTGTGTTTAATTTTACCCTTTTGATATAATTGAATGTATATTTGAGTGGGTAAGATAGATGACCATATTGCTGTTTTTGTCAGATCATGGAGCAGAACTGTTAACAGTCTCACTGTTTGAATGCCTACTTTACATGTTTTAACTTTGTAATTTGAACAACTATTTCCAAGAAGTCAGTATGTAATTTGTCAAGTAATAATTTCTTAGGTTTTTTTGTTGTTGTTCTTTTCCTTTTTTCCTTGGAATACTATATTGTTTCTACCCTTTATTCTGTTTTGTTTTGTTTTTTTCTCTTTAAATAAAATTATTTAAAAAATAAAAAAATAAAGAAAAGAAGTGAAACTCTCTTCATTTCCAAAGCCTAACTAACATTAATGCTCATATTTGCCTGAAAAACATAACTACACTTTAAAACTAGAAAAATAATAGAAAAGTTCCCATGCATCATTGATTTCTTCTTTGGAAACTTCATTAATCTGTTTTCCTTAATGAAATACTGTTTTCCCTTAAAAACACACATTCCCTTGCTCCCTTCTGTGAAAGTTAAGTTGTAAGAATTGACTTGAGTGAGTCATTGGATGTTCATAAATTTGTTTAAACAGCATTCTGGGGAAGTGTATAGGTACACAGTGTCATTGTATTGTCTCTTTCAGTTACCTGTAGCATAGCATACCTGTTTGATCAAGCCAGACCAGATATTTTACTCGAGACTTTTCTGTTCTTTACGTGTAACCCGTCACGTTTTCTTGTCTTTTCTCTCATATGAGTATTTTCTGCCAAAAATTTATAAACTCAATGTGATTGATTGAATTCATATATTCCAGCTTTCTTGGATATACAAAGGATATAAGACAAAAATTATATGACACCTGCTTGGACTCAAGTAGAGAATAAAAATTAAGTGATATCACAAAGAAACAGAAAATGACATCCATATTTTTCAAGTCTTAGTGAATGATGTAATTGAAGCCACCATTATAACTTAGGTTGACCTTCCCTCTTATTTCTTCTTGCTTTCTCTAATCCTCTCATTTTCTTCATTCCTGTAGCATGTAGTCAATTCTTACCAGATAATCTTTCTAAAACTGAAATATAGTTACATCATTTCCAAACTCATACTCCTTACCCTGGTCTGCAGGAAAATATTAAATTGTTTAACATGATTTTACAAAGTTCAAAGTGATCTGCTTTCTGATTACCTTCTCAGGCTCATTATTTAACACTTTTCACTTGCATGGTAATCTAATCATTACAGAATTATCTTAGTTAATGAAAAACTCCACATCATCTCTTGGCCATTGAATACTGCACAACTTGCTCCTTCCCTCTTGATAAGTTTTTCTCCCAATTCTGCCCTTACTGGTCACATTCTGACTGTATCTCATACCTAAGCTCATGCCCACAACCATGATTGACATATTTTCACCCTCCAGATTTCAAATTTGGGCTTATGTTGGTGTGTATGATCTTAAATTTTTTAATAATAAAGAAAACCATAAAATTCACATTTATAGATAAGGTACCATATGATGTTTCAATATATGTATACATTATATAAAAATTAAATCAGGTTAAACATATCTATGTTTTTAAACATTTATTATTTATTTATTTAACATTTATTTATTTAACATTTAAAACATTCCAAATCATTTCCTCTAGCATTTTAAAATATACAGTGAGTTATTATTTATGCCTACCCTACTGTACAGTAAATAAGACTTCTCACTGCTTAGTACTCATTGACCAAACTCTCTCTTCTCTCTGGTAATGAGGTGCATCCTACCTTATTTGCTTCTCTTTTGCTGTCTGTCCAAAATGACATATTACTTTGTGCTGTAATAAAACTTTAACCTTGCATTTTTAAATGTCTATTTAAATTTTATATTTTGTTCATTAACCTGTAAGCAACGTGAGGATACATTTGTCTGTTATATTTTCTGTCAGTATCTTGCAGAGGAAATGGACATATTAGGCATTCATTAAATATTCTAAGGGAAATAAAGCTAAAGGAAAAGGTATATTGAAGGAGAAAAAGCTTTGGAGCCAGTAGAAAAAAAGTCTTCTGATGACACAGGGAAAATACAAACTTTTCCAGCATTTGGGTGTGGTTGTACATTTTGAAAACAACTATCACCACAACAGCTGTTCCTGGAAGATAGTACTGGCTCAATAAATATTTGTTAAGTGGAAAACTAAGAAACAAAATTGTAAGGAGTATAATAGCAAATTCTGTGTACTTATCATAAAATACCTGAAAGAGACTACTCTTGGAATAAAGGAAAGTTTTTGTTTGCTTGTTCGTTTATTTATTTATTTAGGCTCATGTTCTGGAGATTCAATTCAAGATTACATGGCACCATTGTCTGGGTCTCAAACAAAAGCACTACTAACATATCCAGGCAGGACAACACATTCAAAAGTCCTATTGCATAGCCAGGCAAAATCAAATACACAGTAACCTCAGGACATATTTCTAGGCCTCAGTTATCAAAAGATTAGATGGAGTAGAGTATGGAAGATTTATACTTAGCTGTTAGTTGTACCAGCCTCTGTTCTAAGTGTCCTACATGCATTTATCATTTAATCCTCACCACTTAGTAGGACACATCAACAGCTCCTGTGCTTCATCTTATTGTGGAGATAACTATGTCACAGAGCGATTAAAGAAGTTGCCTAAGTCACATAAAAACGTATCAACAGAAACCAGAATTTGAATGCAGATAATATGATTCCTGTTAAGTACCAGACAATACTGTCATTACAATTGAACTACTTTGTAAGTGGGCAAGAAAAAGCCTACCATATCCCTGCAGCTATACAGAATAGAAATAAAATGACACAGAATCTAGAAACATCATTGAATATCGCTGATATCTCAATAGACAGCCTTTGCATTTTTCTAAACCTCTTTCACTATTTTCATCTCAGATATTGAAAGTACTCATACTTACCTGAAGTACATTCTTATTTTATTCAATAAGATATTTAGTGAGTGAGGAGACAAAATAGAGACGCTTTCAACCTTCACTACTTTAAGAAATACTGAAGATAAACAAGCCCCTTATGTGGCACTATTACATTGGACAGTTAGTTTATGATATAGATAATAAACTCTCACAAATACAAAGAGCATAGCACCATGTGTGATTGAATTAGTGATGCTATCTGAGCATCAATAACTCAATTTATATTAATAGTATGCTTCAGCTTTTGTCAGTTTTGCAAATGCTTATCAATATTCTTAATTTCAATAAGGAATTAAAATGAATTTTAGGTATTTTATATAATAATTTTTAGCTTCACAATATGAACTAAATGTATTCATGGATATATCTAAAATATATAACTTAAAACAGAGTAATGCAGGTAAAAAAGAGTTATGTGCTTTTTCATAACAATTTCTGATAGCAATGTCTCTCAGATAAATGAGGCTGAAGACAGATGAATAGTTGATATTTTCAAGCAGTGTATCTTTGTGATAAAAATTACTTGTATAAGTGATCTTTGCAGAACATTGTTTTCCTCTCACATTCCCCAGTGGAACTATTTAAAGTGGGTGCAATGACTATTGCATCTATTCTTCTTACCTATTTTCTCACTAGCCCTGACATTCTAATTTAAATTATGCCTAAGCAGTTGACATTTCTCTACAGGAACTAGTGATTCCTTGTGGGCCTGTATAGTAATCTTTAACTGATTTTTCCCTACTTTTTTTGTTGTATGAACTGAACTATTGACTACATTTTCCAAAAAAAAATGTTTTTTTTTTTATTCCTTGAACTTCTGTGAAAATCGTTTTCTCTTATCTTTCTTCTACCTTCCTTTTCCATCTCCTTGGTTATTACCATTTTATCCTGCTGAGATACAGTATCTAGGTGCACTAAAGTTGGCAATGTGACTTCACGTTTCTAATGCTACATATACTCACCCCAAATTATAGTTTCTCCTTCTGAATGGCATTAGTAGTAACCTATTTTCTTTTGGCTCCAGTGTGCAGTTTCTCATTATGTGGTTCATTATCATGTGCCCATAAGTAATCTCCTCTTAACTATCACATCATCATCAGAAACTCAGAATAAACTCAGAACAATTTTAAAATAACCATTTTATAGTAAAAAGCACACATGCCCCAAAGTACCAAGACCATTATGCATACTTAGTGATATTTTATGAATTGAGCATGGCGATTACTAGAACTCACAAATCAAAAAAAAAAAATAGTATGTGAGCAGCATACAGCATGTCCCTGTTTTGCTCACTATTAGTTAGTGTCCTTTGAAAAATAATCATTATCAGGACTTATAAAAAGAATTTGGCCTGTGTTAATATTTAACTGGAATAACAGTATATATTATTACTTTTTTCCATTTGTCATTGTGTTGGAGATATCTATTATGTTGTTGAGTATAGTGGCCATTTGTTCAAATTACGAACAATATTCTGTTGCATAAATATAACTACTTTTTAAATTCAATTTATAGTGGATGAACATTTGGATAGTTCCTGGTTTCAGTTAGATAATGAGTGCTGGTATAAATATTCTTCTTTATTTGTTTACTACATAATACTTCTGTCAGTTTGCAATTTTGCTTATTCAAACTACTGAGGATGTATATATGTGTATCTTTAACATTGCCAAAATTGGACCATTTTCTTACACTATATATGAAAGTCAATTTAAAATGGATCACAGACCTTACCATAAAATCTGAAACTACAAAACTAGTAAAACATATAGGTGAAATTTTTTATAACATTGCTTTTGAAAATGATTTTATTGATATTACAAAAAATCATAAGCAAAAATAAACAAGGAAATTACATCTAGCTAAAAAGTTAGTAAATAGCAATAGAAATTATCAAAGTGAAAGGCAATGTATTGATCAGAGGGCAATACTGAAAAACTATATATCTGACAAGGGTACAATATTCAAAATATATAAGTAATTCCCACAACTTAATATTAAAATAACAAAATAAGTTAAATGTGAGCTATCATTTTTCTGTTTTGTCTGGTTGGTTTTTTTTCTCTTTAAATAAAATTTAAAAATATATAAAAATCAATGTGCTATTTCCTGGTGAGAAAATTTTGTTATCAAAACAAACTATGCAAGGAATATAAACATTGTGTATTAATAAAATATGTACTAATAAAAAGTTAAAAAATGAGCTAAAATGTAAACACTTTACTAAATATATACAAATGGCCAAGAGTATATGAAATATGTCAAAATCACTATTTATCACAGAAATACAAGTTAAAACTCAATACTTTTGTGAACATTAGAAAAAATATAGACTAAGAGTTCCCATTCTTGTACCCTCACATAAACAATGATTTATCAACTACCTGCCAGGGAAAATAGCTCTAAGAGAGCTCCAGAGTATGAATGGGATTGCATTTGCAAAAAACTGTTGAAAAACAAAGGAAATAATCAACAGAACAAAAAAAAAATAACCCCTGTAATGTAAGAAGATATTTTCAATGTGAGAAAATTTATTTAGTATATTTTGTTAATAACCAAACCATGTTAAGAATCCCTGCAATTCGAAAGTGAAAAGGCATATTATCTGGTTGAAAAATAGGCAAAAGATTTAAGTAGATATTTTTCAAAAGAAAACAGGTAAATGGACACAGGTAAATAAAAAGATGCCCAACACCACTACTGCTAATTCCTAAGAAAATGGAAATGTGAACTATAATAAGATACCACCTTACCTATTACAGAGGTTGCTATAAAAATAAGATGAGATAATTTTAATAGTGATACCAGAGAAAATAAACAGCATTAGCAAAACATGCACACATTTAATACAAAGTAGATTACTGTGATTCAGGTAAGTAATAATGAAAAATTTGAAGAAGTACATAGATTTAAGTAATATTTTAAAAGAATTTACTGAGGGCCGGGGGTTTAGCTCAGTGGTGTAAGTGCCTGCTTGGCAAACGTGAGGTCGTGAGTTCGATCCCCGGCACCACAAAAAACAATAATTTACCGAAATTGTTGATAACTTACACACAGAGGGATGATTTGTCATTAGGAAAAAGAATTAAATACAATTTCAAGATTTCCACTTTCAAACATGGTGAGTGGGAGAATTATGAAGATAAAAACATTGGATAGCAAATATACTGAGTTTCAGCTCACTGTGGGACATGAATGTAGAAAATGGAAATACATCTCAAAAGCTGAGGCATCGCATTTAGCACAAAGAAGGTCAAGTGGAAGATAACAACATATAGTCAAGAATTAAAATCCTGGTTATCGATGAAATTGACTATAGAAGGAACATATAATGTGAAGAAAGATGATTGAGTTCAAAACTGACTGAGTTGCACATTTTACATTTAGATTTGTAAACCAATTTGAGTTAATTTTTGTGAAAACCATAAGGCTCCTGATATGGATTAAAAACTGATGCTCAACTTAACACCAGCTGAAGTAAATCAGCATGGTGCTGAGTGGAGATGGCCTACCTGAGGAAAGTTGTTAGCGTAAATAGAGACATAGAGAATGAGATCTAGGTATTGTGGGTTTCTCTAAATGTTGCTGTTCTGAGCCATTGGTTCCCCTGTAGGAGCTCATCATGACTAGCTTCCCCAGTGTGAGTTCGACCATTGTCATCAGAGGAGCTTTGCACATTGTTGGTGAGAGTGGCTATGGTTCACTTTGGGGGAGCTCTGGTCCTTACATTGAGCACTGCTTCCTGATCTGGAGGGAAAGATGTGTGCCATTTAGTCTCCAGGAGAAACTCATCATGCTGGCTTCCTGGCATGTACTTGACTGTTCTTATCATCAGAGGCGCTCAGGACCTCCTTGTTGCTGAGGATGGCTGGGGTGCTTTTCAGGGCAGCCCTGGTCCTTATTTGGAGCATTACTTTTCGGCCCCAGTGTAGAACCCTCAACCTACAAGCACAGCTCCTTCACCCCACTGGCATAGACCTTCTAGCTTCCACCACTGACCTTTGGGTCTTCCCAGCACAGATTCATAAAACAGACAGGCATGAGTCCTTCTCGTGGCTCTAGACCTCTAGGTGGACTCATAGGAGGCATTGTCATGGACTCTCGGTTTTCATCTGGACTCATGCGGGACAGTGCTGTGGGATCAGGTCCTTGGCTAAATATTCCGAGTCTTTAGTGTTGTAGACAGATTTCCTGCACTTTCTTGTGTTAAACTCTGGGTGACCATCATAAAATAATACTATAAATTCTGTGACCTGATTCTAATTGCTCTTCTCACAAGCCCTGATGCCTCTCCATTCATTTTTTAAAGTTTTGCATCTGGATGGCCTATTGTTCCAGAGCAATTTGATAGATACTGTTGCACCACTCTATTGCCTTTGTTCCTTTGTAAAGATCAGTTGACTATATTCATGTGCATCTATTTATGGGCTGAGATTGTGCTCTAATTTATCTACTTCTGTATTTTTTCATCAGCCATACTGTTTTAAATAGTGTAGTTTTAGAGTGATATTTTAAATTTGTTAGCTTTAGTCCCTCCTTTGTGTTTCTCCTTCAGTAATATGTTGTTTTTTCTGGATCTGTGTCCTTTTTGCATATGCATTGGAATCTAATGAGTTTAATAATAACCATAAAATAATTTGCTGAGATTTTATTTGCCTTGTATACACTGTAAAAATGAGTCTGAAAAAATCTGATATTATGACAATAGCACTGCATGTTGTATGATGAAATTATTTCAGTGTCATCTCAAAATTTGCTCACTTTGTAAACTACAGGGTACCAGAAAATAAAAAGTTTGTATTACAATTTAACAGAGTCATCTTTTAAACTTACCATTTGAATTAGTTTAACTTTGAGCATACCACTTAAGCTCTTTGAAACTGTTTCCTCATCTATAAAATATTTGTGACAGGAAATATTAATGACTAGATTTTCTACTTCTTTTCACATTCTTTCACCCTGCAGTACAATCAACTATTTTTTGGCTCTTTTCATATTACCTCAGAGAAGAAATGTCACACCCATGAAAAGACATAATACAAAGAAATTTGTCAATTTGGGGTTTGTTTTCCACACTGTAACTCATTAACATGTCTACAAAGCAAAATTTTGGAATTGAGTATACTACTTAGCCAACAGTACTAGGGAAAAATTTGGTTTTACATGGTGCATTCAGTGGTACAGCGGAGGTAGAAAACATGCAGAGAGAACAAGAATTAGGAGGAGAAAGATGGAGAAATGGAGAGAGAAAGACAGAAAGAAGCAGACTAAGACAGAGACATGCACATGGACAGAGACAGAGACAGACAGAGACAGAGACAGAGACAGAGACAGAGAAATGACAATTAAACAGCTGAAAGGCATAAGCAAATAATTCTATCTTTGCTTACAGGTAGTAAAACATGATGCGAAAACATCTGGACTCTTATCTACAAAACAAATCTTAAGAAAATGACCAAAATTTCTGGCTAGAGAGTATATATTTATGTCACTGTTAGCAATGGAAAAGGCTTCAGTTGCAGATGCAACTACAGGAACTTCCTAAGTAAATGTTCCTCCAGTACAACATTAACTGAATTCTTAATATTGTTTATACCTTAGACTAATTACCATGATTACTATGTAGACATCTACTTTATTTTGTTAGCCTCCAAGTATCTCAACAATAGTTATTTTCCCTTTAAAAAATCCTAAAATGACACCAGTTGCTTGTAGCAACAATGACAAAAAAGCTTACTGTCATCAAACCCAACACTATGAATGAAATTCGGGACTCAGACTCTTAGAGAAATGCGAGAAATAAAGGAGGCATTATTTATCTTAGATGAGATAAAAGTGAAAATTTATAATAGATATTCAAAATGGTTTAGTTGTAAGGAAAAACTGTTAACTAAATAATCACCTGGGTTTGCCAAGAGTCTAGACTATTGGTCTGTACTGGTAACAGGAGAAAGAATACATTATTGATTGAATTAAATACTCTCAGAAAAGATCTGCAGAAGTCCATACCCAAAGTACCTCATAATGTGAACTCTTTTTGCAAATAGAATCAAAACCTATGGAACTAGTTAATTAAATGAGGTTATACTGGATTAGGGTAAGTCCTTAGTTAGTATAACTAGCATCATGTGAAGGAATTCTACAGGGGAAGAATGCATGTGACAATGACATGGCATTATGATTTATATTTTAAATGATCCCCAAAACTCTCATGTATTCAGAGGTGGGTCTTTCAGAAGGTGATTGGACTATAGGGGTCCTATATTCATCACTGAATTTATCCATTGATGAGTTCATAGTGAAGGGTGCTGTGAGAAGGTGGTACCTAGTTGGCAGAAATGGGAAGCCCGCCTTTGGAATGTCTCTGTAGCGATCTCTCTCTCTCTCTCTGTCCTCTCTCTGTTCTCTCTCTCTCTGTCTCTGTCTCTTCTCTCTCTCTCTGTCTGTCTCTCCTCTCTCTCTCTGTGTCTCTCCTCTCTCTCTCTCTCTGGCTGTCTCTCCTTTCTCTCTCTGTCTCTCCTCTCTCTCTCTCTGTCTGTCTCTCCTCTCTCTCTCTGTCTCTCCTCTCTCTCTCTGTCTCTCCTCTCTCTCTCTCTCTGTCTGTCTCTTCTCTCTCTCCTCTCTCTCTCTCTCTCTCTCTCTCTCTCTCTGCCTCATCTTTCCTATTGCCATGGATGGAGCAAGTTTCCTCCACTAGGCCCTTCTGCTATGCCATTTCTGCCTTAGAACCAACTGTGGACTGAAACCTCTGAAATTATGAGCCAGAATAAATCTTTCCTCCTTTAGGTTATGTATGGCAGGTTCTTCATCCAAATAATGGAAATGGTGATGAACAAAGACCCTGACAGGTCATTTTCTGCCATATGTCAGAGAACACTGTGCATTACCAGTGAGTCACAAGATGCTACAAATAAGCAACAAAAAGATTTCCTACAGAATTCACCAAGGAACATTTTATTCTAATACTTTGATTTTGGCCTTTTAGCCTCCAGAACTATAGAACAATAAATATCTGTTGTTTTTCAGCTAGT
>PVJX010016491.1:0-40194 GCA_004027295.1 Dolichotis patagonum | reverse complement strand
AGTGCTCGACTACAGCAGAATTGTCTGTTTTTCTTTGCAGCATCACAGTGTTTACCTCATATATTTTGACATCCTGTTATTGGGTGCAAATACATTAGTGACATCTTGCAGAACTGACTGCTTTTTCACTTTGAAATATTCCTCCATATCCCAGATGACTGTGATTCAGCTCTGCTTTGTGAGACAGTGATATCCCTACCCAACCTTTGTTTTGATTAGTGTGACTGGTATGTCTTCCTGATACCACATTTTTATCGATCACACAGTTGAGTACCAGAGTTATGCTCAATATGGCAACCTGTTTTAGAATTGATATATTTAGTTTTTTCACTTTTAAAGTAGGCAAGTGCATAGTTGGATAATATTCATCATATATATGTGTGTATATATATATGAACTTTATATATATATATAGATAGATAGATAGATATTACATGTACATGACTTTTTATTCTTTGGACTTGTTTTTGAAACTTCCCCATCTTTTAGTTTATGTAATTGAACATATTTTTATTTTACTGCATTTCCACTCTTAGCATATAAGCTATACATGTTTTTGTAATGTTTAAGTGGTTGCCCTAGAGTTTACAAAAAATATTTAATTAACTTAAATCCTTTTTCAAGTGAAATTTGCCATTTATAATAGAAGATGATGTATTAAAAACATTATTTAAAAAAAAAGGAGATGGGCATTTAGCTCAGCGGCATAAGCACTTACCTGGCAAGTGTGAGGTCATGAGTTTGATCCCCGGTACCAAAAAAAAAATAAAAATAAAAAATTTCAAAACTCCTAGTCAACCTTCTCAATAAAAAGAAAGACAGAAAAAAACTCAAATTCATATAATGAGGAATGAAAAGGGTAAAATCACTGCAGATCCTATGGAAATTCAGAAGTTCAACAATACCTATTTCAAAAATCCTTGCTCACATAGGCTAAAAAACACAAAGAATTGGAAATATATGAATTATCAAAGCTGAATCAAGAAGAAATTAAAATTCTGAATAACAATATCAGTTAATGAGTTTGGAATCATAATTAAAAACTTACCAACAAAGAAAAGCTCAGTACCTGATGGATTCACTGCTAAATTTTATAAGAAATTTAAAGAATATTTAACACTAATATTCCTCAAACTCTTTAATGAAATTGAAAGGGAAACAATTCTTTCTAACTCATTCTTACAGGCAAGTATTACTCTGATACCAAAACCAGAGAAAGACCCAACCAAAAAATAACTACAGATCTCCCTAATGATCATAGATGCAAAACTTGTTAGTAAAATACTAGCAAACAGAATGCAGCAAATCATCAAGAATATTCTATACCATGACCAAATGCAATTCATCCCAGGAATGCAAGGATGGTTCAACATATGCAAATCAATAAATGTAATACATCACAATAACAGAGCCAAAGACAAAAATCACATGGTCATCTCAATAGAGACATAAAAAGCTTTTGATAAAATCCAACATTCGTTAATGATAAAAACCCTATAGAAAATCAAATAGATGGTCTCCACCTCAATCTGATAAAAGCCATGTATGACAAACCAACAGTCAACATCATTCTAAATAGACAAAATCTGAAAACCTTCACTCCAAAATCAGGAACAAGACAACAATGTCCACTATCACCACCCCAAATAGTTCCAGGAAAGTTAGCCACAGCAATCAGAAAAGATAGAGAAATAAAATGAATAAAGATAGGAAAGGGATAAGTCAGATTATCATTATTTGCAGATGACATGATACTCTACATAGAAGACCCCACAAACTCCACTAAAAGACTACTAGAGGTAGCAAACAAATTCAGCAGTATAACTGAATACAAAGTCAACACTCAAAAATCAATAGTTTTCCTGTACTTACTGAGAGAAACATTAGAGGAACAATACCTTTCACAATGCATCCAAAAATGATGAAATATGTAGGATTGACTCTAACAAAGGATGCAAAGATCTATATACTGAAAATTATAACACTCCAAAAAAGGAGACTGAAGAGATAATCAGAAAATAGAAAGATAGCCTTTGCTCATGGACAGGAAGAACCAACACTGTGAAAATGGCTAAGCTCCTAAAACTATTATACATGTTTAATGCAATCCTGATAAAAAAAATACCATTAGCATACCTCACAGATCTAGAGAAAACATTCCTAAAATTCATCTGGAACCAAAAGAGACCTACAATAGCAGAGGCAGTCCTGGAAACAAAGGCAAGATGGGGGTATCACAATCCTTGACTTGAAATTATACTACAAAGCTACTGTGATAAAATCAGCATGATACTAGCAAAAAGCAGACCTGAGGATCAGTAGAATAGATTAGAAGACACCAACACAACTACAAAGACACTCAGCCACCTTATCTTTGACAAAGGGGCCAAACTTGCTCACTAGAAAAAAGATAGCCTCTTTAATAAATGGTGCCAGAAAAACTGACTTTCCAAGTGCCAAAGACTAAAACCACACATGTCTATCACCATGCACTAAACTTAAGTCAAACTGGATCACAGTATATTTATTAACCGTTGTTCATCTCCTATTATGTTGTTTTGAAATTCTCTATCATTTTTGTTCTTTCATTTTAAAATAAAAAATTATAGTTTTTGTAATTAGTAACCAATAATTAACCAAACCTTTAAACTTCCAAAAAAAGTCATTGTAAATTCTTCTCTTCTGTTCCTTATATCATTTCAATTATTTATGCACGGTCAGTACTATACTTGTTATTAGTATGATTTGAAATGACTATCATTTGGAATTAATAAAAAATCTAATGCTTCATCATTTACCCCTTTCTACATTTAGATCAGATTTCTCACCAATATTCTTCTCTTCTTTTCAAGTATTATTTTCATTATGCTTCCCTTCAGACACTTATGGCACAGTGGATCTAAAGGCAGTGAGTATAAATTGCTTCAGTGTTTCTTTTTATCTTGAGGATTAGCAGGACTGCCTCTGCTATTCTAGGTCTCCTTTGGTTCCAGGTGAATCTCAGGAATGTTTTCTCTAGATCTGTGAGGTATGCTAATGGTATTTTGATCAGGATTGCTTTAAACATGTATAATAGTTTTAGGAGCTTAGCCATTTTCACAGTGTTGGTTCTTCCTATTCATGAGCAAAAGATATTTCTGTTTCATTATTTATTTATTTCTATTTCATTTAAATGATGATCTCATTGGTGATAACTTTCTAGCTGCTGCTTCATTTTTCTTTCAATTTTTAAAATATTTCACTCTACTTTCTGCTTGATGATGTACATTATACTAAAAATTACTGTGATGTTACACTTTTTCTCATTATAGACACTGTCCCTCCACTCATGGTCTTGGAATTTTTAGCAATTGCTTTTTCTTTAGCTTTACTTTACATGCTGAATTATATCTGTTCCAAGTGCGTACGTTGCAGCTGAAAATGGAAGACGGGAACTTAATGAAACAATTGGATTTGGTTGAGATGGTGAGGGTGGGACCATGGTAATGGAATAAATGCTCTTACAAGGAGAAACATGATAGAATGTTCTCCTTCTCTGTGCCATCTCAGAGCATAGCAGGAAGGCAGCCAATCACCTGGGAGTCTGGAACACAGCCCTGGCCAGAGGTGACTGCCTAGCACCCTGCACTGGAGCTTCCATCTTCCCACTGTGAGGACTGAGTTTCTGCTCACCAGTCTCTAGTCATTTATTGTGGCCTTATGTGGGAAAAAATATGTCTTATACTAACCTTACCTCTTGCAACTCTGGGGACTTTGAGTTCCGAATTGTGTTTTCTGGGGGAAGTCTTGCTAAAGCATAGTGTGCAAGGAAATGAAAGCAAGACCTTAGTTCCAGTGGAGTGCTGCTGGTGTAGCAAGAGAAGCTTTGCCAAGATGTGTCCAAAGGAACAGTACACGTGAGGGTCTCACCAGCCAAGGATGGTCCCCGAGATAGTTAAACAACTACGTTCTCATTTATCTGTGCTGTACCCTCGCATTTCCGAGTTCTGTAAAGAAAAGACCTTCATAAAAAAGCCAGAGAAAACTACGCAGGAGGCTCCAGTCCTAGAGACCAAGCCCCCTCTCTACCCCATGACTTATCTCTCTCTTGTTTTCTTTTCATCCACCTCATCTCACTTGTGGGATGTTATCATGTCATAGACACCAACAGCTTAAGATAGATGTCTAGGTACAGATTTTTCAAAACCGATCCCACATGAATTTTTATTTTTATGGGATGCCTGACTCTGTCATTTGTTCTCTGGTGTCAATTTTGAAAACTTTTCAACTATTTCTATTACATATGCCATTCCTACTGTTTTCTCCCTTTTCCTTTGATTGTTGCAATTATCTCCAGTTTATACATATTGATTTTGCCCCACATATATTGCAGGTTTTCTTTGGTTT
The DNA here is from genome assembly GCA_004027295.1 of Dolichotis patagonum. Classification (NCBI taxonomy): domain Eukaryota; kingdom Metazoa; phylum Chordata; class Mammalia; order Rodentia; family Caviidae; genus Dolichotis; species Dolichotis patagonum. The sequence continues at coordinate 35,808 of PVJX010016491.1, read as the reverse complement.
CTTATCATTATTTTGTTTCCTTTGTGTTTTGACAATTTCCTCTTGGACCAGAAGAAAGGGACCACATTTCCCTTGTGGCTTTGTGCAGTGTAACAAGAGCCCCATCAGAAATATTTCCATATTTAATTTCCTCACTTATTTCAAGCATTTCCTTTAAAATCTCTATGAGAGTCTCCATCGTGCAGTTTATAGGTCCCATCTGTTGTTCCATTTTATGTCCATTTCTAGTAGAACTCTGAGCATATTCATGATATGTGTTTTGATGCAACCTGAAAATCCCGACACCTCCTCCGCATATGGTCTGGTGCTGACCACCGCACGTTACTTTCAGCTCTATTTTATCTTGTGCATGACTTGAACACTTTTGTTGAACTCAAAGCATTATATATTGTGTAAGAGCAGTTGACAAGTCATTAATAGCGGACGAATAGCTCTTTAGTGTGAAATTTTACATTACCGTGGTTATGAATTAGGCTCTGTTTAATGTTGATTATTGTACAGGTGCCTGAAACTTCAAATTCCTCATTTATTCTTGTTTCTGTCTCCTCTGGTTTCCTTCCCGACTATTATCTAGATAGGGCCTGTTTCTTGAAGTTCTCTGTACTGTAATCTATTGTAGTTGCATGAGAGCCCTGAGAATGTAGGAGAGAGAACATGTAAAATATCATGTGTAGACACAGGTCTTGAGGTGACCTTATGGTAGGTGACTCTCCTGGGTTATACCCGGATGGAGTGATCACCCTTTACCATGTTACAGGAAGGGAGGCCAGAGGGCGCTGGAGAGAACAACGCAAGACACACGCATGGTCTTTAAAACGGGTAGATGAAAGAGACAGATGGCCTTTCCATACTGCTGTGGGATATTTTGTGCCTATTATTTTCCTATGAATACAATAATAAATCACCTTAAAATTGGTGGCTTAAAGTAAAATTTATTTGCCCATTATTCTGGAGAACAGAAGGTGCCATCCTCTCAGCTACAGACCCTGTGCAACTGTAGGGATGAGTCCTCTCTTCTCTGGTCCTGTTTTCTGGTAATTTGGCTTAGACCGCCTAACACCAACGCCTGCCTCCGTCTTCAGAAGCTCACCTGCTCTGTGTGCTTCCCCTACTCCTTTGTTCTACTGAAAAATCACTTATGCCTGGATTTGGAAATCAAGAACTGACCAAGGCCCATCACATCTCAAGATTCTCAGTCACGTGCCACACTTTTCTTCCAAATAAGGCCACATTCACAAATCCAGGAATCAGGACTTACAAATAGCCTTGAAGGGCCACGATTCAACCTACTGTTCTGTCACAGAAAAGAACATGATTCTTCGCTCATACTCCAGACAGTGCAGTTACCAAAGTGCAAAACGCATAAATCTTTAAACTGCTTTGCAAGGGGATATATGTAAAACTTCAGAAAAAGAAATAAATTTTAAATGGTATCAAAAATGCAAAATATAATTAATGATAAACCAAGTGCATGAAATTGTAAATTCTTTCTAAATTCAAGAACAAATGTTATAAAATGAGACGTATCCATATTATATAAAGGAATAAATACATCAGTGAGAAAGCTAAGCTAATAAAAAGAATAATGCACAAAATGAGTGACTAGTTCCAACAGAAGATAAATTCCCAATGTCCTATAAACATATGATATGTTCACATATATTAGTGATCATTGAAGTACAAATTAAAACAGCAATGCAGTATTATTTTATACTCAGATTTGCAAACTGAAAACTGAAAATCTGAAGAATCTTTATGTGTGGAACAGTGTAAATTTTACACAGTGTTGGTAGAAGTAACAGTTCACCTCTTTGGCCCACATTTTAGCATCAACTACAACTATGATACAGTACCTCTGTATTCACTTATTTTCTTTACTTTTCATATTTAGTAGCTGTAATAATTTCAAAGAAGCGTAAGTAGTTGAAACTAAGAAATCTGACAATAGAATTTATCCATCTGGTTAGAAAAAATTTGTATGCTTTGGATCTACATAGTTTTCAGCGACTGATCCAAACTGAGTGAAATAGGTAGACACTCTATCAAGACTGGCATATGCCGCACCTCACAGGGGAGTGTATAAAAGGAATTTTATACAAAAAATCACATACCTTTATTACCTAATTTCGTTCCTTCCTTTTCTAAATTCTTCCTCTACTTTTATAGCCACCATAGCTCAAATTACAGAATACTCAATAGAGTGCCTATTTTACAGCTTTCAACCCCAAGACTGAATAGGAGAGACAAGCTGGCTTCATATTCAGTGAAAATAAAAGTCTTTATATTACATCTGAATTAAGGACAATTTCAAAACAAAGCCATAACGGAATGTATAAGTTAAAATAATTGGCAATGTAGCCATGAAATGATACTAAGTGTATACAGTCAATGTGTACAAGGTAAAGTTGAAAACATAGGAAGAATGTATATATGGGAGAGAAGAAAATGGTCCCAATTACTTCACATTACTGAAAGATTAAAATAAGTACATTCAATATTATAAGCTTATAGAATATGAAATGTAAAATAAAGATCTAATAGTTATTTCTGCAAGAGTCATTAGTAAGTTAGTAGATAAAAACAAGATGAACTGAATAGCAATCACCAAGAATCAACTAATTTCCCAAAATCATTAATAATCATCCTAATGAATACAGTGAATAGGAATAAAGTTTTTAGAGGAATTAGAAAGGTCATAAGTCTTCTTGTGATATATAGAATTGTATGTCTTTCATATAGCATGCAGCATGTGACTGTTTTAATTTTTGAAAATTGAGAACATTAATACAACAAATACAGAATTTTGAAAATAAATAAAATAAATCATTTTAATTTTAGATGTTTTCTTTTGAAGGAAGATAAATTTGCCAAGATTTTAGGCTCTTTGGGAAATTTTCATTTTAAAAATGCTTAAGAGTTACCTATAACTATCTTTGGAACTTCAGAGAAATAATTCTTCAATCATTATGATGCAGAATTTAATGACCTAATGAAGTGAACAGGAAGTTTGACCTCAAAATTATCTAAAATAACACTCAATTTCAACCTGTGGAGGAGACATTTATAACTTTGTTAGAGGAACCCTCAGCAGTGTTGCATTAGCTTTCCTCTTGCTGGAGCACAATCCCTACCAGCCACAAATTAAAGGAGAAAAGGTTTAGCTCAGCTCAGGGTTTCCGGGGACTCAGTCAGGACCAGCTGGTTTTAAGGCAGAAACACCACAGCAAAAGGACACCGCAAAACAAAGCTACCTGTGCTTGGCCACTGGGAAGCCGAGGGCTGAGCAGTGCCCCAGAGGTGGGGACTGGGTCCGGGGCAGTCCTCAGCTCCCCTCTATGTGGCCCACTCAGACACACCCAGAGGAGTCTGCACCAATCCCCGGGAGGTGATTGGTGACACAGTCAGATTAACTGTCACAAGCCTGTGTCACAACACTGTCACTGACAAATATAAAGGCAATGATGCATATTTCAAATATGAGACAACTACTAATAAAATATATCCTGGGCATGGTAAGATTTTTATAAGCATTAATTTCAAAATCTGTGGAATTATCTGATTAAAAATAAATAAGAAAAGGAAAGTGCATGTTAACAGATCAATGATGACTACTATTTTACTTTTAAAATTGACTTAGTAATTAAGATTTATAAGAATTAGAGAAGACAGATAATAAGGGTGTAGAATGTACATGATGTGCAAGTAAAAACTAACTCATAATCAAATAATGAAGAAAACTCATATGTACAAAGAAAAGGGCTCGATCCCCTCAGGTTTCACTTGATGGAGTTATTCAATCCTCTTATTTACCATATTTCAATATGGTTTATATATGTTATCCAATTTTATCAATCTATTCATATCTTCATCTTCCTATGCCTGAGTTGTATGTTGGACTCATAATCCACACAGATAAAGTTTCTACAAATCTGAACCTAGGAATAGGAAACTCGCTTCACATATCTAAGGTTCTGGGTTTGATCCCTAGCACATTTTTAATTAGGAAAATCCCACAAAAGTGCTTGCACAATATTGATTATGCCTACTTATGAATAAACACAGTCACATTTTTCACATACTTTTCTGATTTGTTAGAAAAATCTCATTATTTCAAAGGAGTTTTTCACAAAACATATTTAAAAATATAAACTGAAGGCAAAGGTATTTAGAAAAGGTTGATACATCTGACTTTGTCTACTAAAGGCAGATGATTTCTTGTTTTTTCTGCATATGTACATGAATATTTAATTATTATGACAAATAACAAAATATTTTAAACATCAAATAATGATGTGTTCCTTCTTTTAACAATCGACCCTTTGCCAGCCTGTTATATTTTATATTAAAAATTCACTGTCACTTTTCCATATGGGATACATGGATAATTGTTAGAGGAATTAAAAATGACTTTAGTGACAATTAACCTGTCCAGGGAAGCTGTCATCTGGGAGCCAGTGTATATTTTTATCACCCTACATTAGATCACATAGGTAACTGCTCCATTTAAGCATAAAGATGCATTTTCTCTTTCATGGGCTCTTGATAGCACCATTTTAACATAAAGAAAACTGTATATATTTCTATATTCACTTATTTTATAATTTTCTCAGGCTCAGTTTTGGACTTTTTAAAGTTTAAAATGTAAAGTACTTATTTGATTAAGAATTATTGTCCATTCTCAATGCTGTATCAACTGGAGTAATTAAGACTAGAGACTAAAAAGCTCATAAGCAGCCTATTTCATTAACTGATTAAACATTCAGGGGGTTTTCTGCTGCAAATAAAGGCACAATAGCGAGAATAAAACAGCAGGAATGGTATTTCCCCATGCCACACATTGAATTCATTGTGAGTTAGAACTTTAGAAAGATTTAAAATGCATTTTAAATGGCGAACAATGACATTCCGAGCTATTTCATTTTTTAATCCAGTTCTTAACAGCCTGTAACAGCATTTCAGAAGCCCTGAAATTCCTGCCAATAACCTTTCTCCAAAAAATAATTTCAGTCAGCATTATCACTAAATGTAACCAACAGAAACCAGAAACCCACTTCAAATGTCCCTCGTGTAGCTTGAAGATGAATTCAAGGGTGTACAAAATGTAGGGCGCAAAAGAAGATGCCTGACTTTGACACTTACTTGGTTTGATAGAGTAATTTTGTCTGTATATAGATCTCACTGTCCAAAAAAAAGAAAAGGAAAGGAAGCTATAATATGTCACCTTATCTAAATAAGAAACCTGCCATTTCTGGAATTCTGTTTAAATTATGATGTATGTTCTTACTCAACAGAAGTATCTCTCCTCTCCCTAGAAAATGGGTATGTGGAAAGAAAATGTAGTACAGGTAAATGATGCTTTTTTTGTGGAGTGCTGTGAACAATAGAAATTTAAGCCTTGGTTAAAGACAGCCCAGAATTTAGAGTGTAAGCACACACATCTCTCAGTGGACTGAACAGCGGACGGACTACTTTACTGTGATTTACATGGGTTTTTCATTGGGTTTTTTTTCCCTCTCTACATACAATGTTCACTTAAAAATACTCATCATGCTTTATGTATTTAATTATTAAGTCTTCATAGTGAAATTGGGTGGGTCTTTTAGTTTTACAGAAGGCATATGCTAGACGAGTTATAAAAGTGGGATTATGTCACACAGCAAGAAATGCAAAGAGTGAAGGATTCTTATTAAATAACAGGCAAGTAACATAGGGTGATTGGTCCTTTCCACAGACTCTTTTCTCATAACAGTGTTAAGCAGAGTTCCAATTCCTCTGTCATACTTCCTTTCACAACAATGAAAAATAGACAGATGGCCCTCAGTTCGCCAACCCTAATGGCTTACCTTCTCTCCTCACTCACGATTGAAGATTCACATAGAACAGCAGCTGATTCAGGTAGCTACCTCCATGATCTTTCAAAATTGGATCTTTCAAAATTGGAACACAGATTTAGGACAAGAAAGTCAGAAAGAAATAAAAGTTCGTGGTTACTGATAGCCATGACTGTATTAAAAGCCTCCTTTGGGATATCTTGGAGTAAGTAAATGCAAGACATGTTTTGTGTTGCTAATTGCTAGATGCATCAAGACTAACACATTTATAAAGACAATAAGTCAAAAACTAACTGAAGTAGATAAAGTATTGATAATTGGAGTAATGGTAGGAACTGAAACAAATATTCCCAGTAAAGAAAGCATCCGATGAACATTTTGTCATGAAATGTAGTCACTAAGTAAGTGCAGAACATGTGTGTATGTCTTTGTGAGTATTGCACTAATTAGCATGTTTCCACACTACAAATGACCTTCTTAAAATGTTTTCCTATTTCCTTCTGAGGCGCATGACATCACAGTTATTAACTACTTACAGACATTTTCATGGTTAGCTGGTAATATAGAATAGAATGATGTGAACTAATTTACTGTATGCCAGTACTTAGCATACTTCTAAGATAGGTCTGAAATACTGGGCATTGATATATCGAACAATGAACAAAAAAAACCAATATTACACACAACTGCTAAGTATATTGATTTTTTCTATAATTTTGATCTTCACATTTAAATCTTCTTTTAGTTCAGTTAAAACTCTTAAATGGTGCATATAATTTGCTATGACATGGAGAATCTGTGTATAAAGTCATTTATTCCAGTCATAATTTCATACTACTGTAGATTAGTTATGAATGTGCTCACCTTTCCTTTATTCAATAGCGAACTAACATACGTAGGTTATGTCTTACATATCGTGCCTTTAGATCTTAGAAATTTAAGAAAATTGAATCTTCTTCTATTTTGCTACATCCAGATAAATATATAATCTTTTTTTCTTTCTGTTTTATCTCCTTTCTTTTCCATGTTTCTTCTTGCCTGTACTGACTCCTTCATCTGTTTCTGCCGTTCCTCCTCCTCCTCCTCCACCTCGCTTCCCCCTCTCTTTCCCAGTATCTCTCACCAACACAAGTGCACAACAGATTTATGCTGTTAGCAGAAAGTTATGTCCGATGTATGCCATTTTAAACTACTCACCTAAAGAAGGAAACAATTCAAATATGACTTGAACCTAAGATTATAATTCATCATTAAATAAAAATCATTATTGATGAGGTTTAAAAAAACCAGCTTACTTGTACTCATGAGAATCTTGTATTCAAAATTTACAAAATTAATTGAGAAAGAAAAAGATCCTCATCTGCTGCACATTCCAAATCTAAAAATGTCAAGGAAACTATTTTTGCATAAATAGGATAGTTACAATTTAATAATTCAACTTGAACTTTTAAGATATGTGATCAGGACTGAGTTCAACTTTTCAGCTAAGATAATTAAAACCTGAAGGACTTTAGCTATCTGACAGTGAACAGAGTGGGACAGTAGTCCCCAAGACAGGAGAACAATCTCTGTAATTGCCTCAGTTTAAAGCCCAGAGAAAATTCCCAGGTTATGAATCAGAGAAGAGGAACCCAGAAAGAAGCTAGTTAATCTCTGAGTCGTAGGTGAGGGTGGTCATTCACGGAGAACAAGGCAAGTGGTTCCATGATGAAGAACAGGAGTAGAAAGGGCTGCAGAGAGTGAGAAGTCTGGAGATCTTCTCAGGGTCCTCTCACGAAGGCAGCAGTCTCCATGGCAGTGGATAACGAACGATGCATGGAAGCTCATGGCTCGGAGCGAGCTCTCATGCAAGGTGATGGAGAGTTATTTGTTTTCTTTAACTTTCCAGCCACATCTCATACTCATTATGTTATATGGTACAGTACTCAAAGGAGTACTTTCTAATTAGTAGGAGAAATTAGCACTAAAGACTACTCTAGTTGGCCTAAAAAAGGATTAAAAGCAAACCATAAATGTGTCAAATATTTTTGAGTAAGTTAGTTCACATGAAAACAGAACCTAACCAACATTCATGAGAATATGGAGATACCCATCATGCAAAAGAGTAAAACTGAAAATGTCAGTCATAGAATAAAAGTTGTCTGTCACACAAAGAAGCAGGAAAATAGGATGTTGAATTAACACAGACAAAAAATTAATAGACAGGAAGAATGCACATTTTAGATATTTGACATGAAATATAAAAATTAAGTAGAATAGTAATTTAAATTTATTTTAACTGATACATAATTTTTAAAGTATATGTATTCATGGAGCATTATGGGGTATCCATGTACGTGTTATTTATTTAGTTATTTTTTTATTTTTAAAACAAAAAAGATAAAGATGATGATGAGCTTCAAAACAAAATAGTAGATGATTAACACTGGTTAATATATCGTGTATTGTTATCTTCAAAGTACTTGCTCAGATTACAAGATATAGGCATAAAAAGTGATCAAACAATTGAACAATGAAAGCACAAACTATCCTTTTTTTGATGAACTAACAGAGATTAGTAGTGTAGTTATCTATCTTAGATACATACATATACATATATATAAATATAGAGAGAGACAAATAATCTTTTCCCTTCTTTCTTTTTTCCTTTCCTTATCCCAGTTGTTGTTCCCTTTTGAGCAGTTTTTTTCTCTTTTACAATACTTATTGTAACTATTAAGTCTTATTTACTGTTCCAGTTTTCTACACTAGGAGACAACATGATATTTACACTAGCGGGTCTGATTTATTTCACTTATGAGTACGGTCTCAAGTTGCATCCATTTACCTATAAAAGCCTCGAATTTGTTTTTCTTTATACCTTAGTAATACGCCATTGTATAAAAATACCACATCTTTTTATCTATTCTGTGGTTGACGGGCATTTAGGTTGTTTCCAAGATTTAGCTACTACAAATATTCCATCTCTCTCCAGAAAGAATGACTGTCATAAGAAATCAAATAATCACAAATGCTGGAGGGGCTGTGGGGAAAAGGAAGCCTTCTCCACTGCTGGTGGGAATGCAGACCGGTGCAACCACTGTGGAAATCAGTGTGGAGATTCCTCATACACATATTATTTAAATCCAGGTAAATATCTATGCCCTCAACATTTAACCTTTTTGTTTCTTACTTTGAAGCCACTCAAAATCCTTGCTTCAAGTTTTTTGATTATAAATATACAGCAAATTATCATTATGTATCATCCCCCTATTGTGTAATAGCACAACAGAACTTCTAACTAATATCTAAATATAAATGAAACCCATTTATCAAACTTTGTCCTGCCCTCTCTGCGCCTCCCTGCCCTACCTCCATTCCCTCTGTTCTACTCCTGACTTCTATGAAGTCAGTGTTTTCCACACAGAAGTGAGAACATGCAGGGCTCTTCGTCTGTGCACAGCTTATTATATATATCATGATTTCCCGATTGATCAACGCTAGAGCGTATGACAGTATTTCATTTTTTTAAGGCTGAAAATGATTCCTTGGTGTGGCTGTGCCGCACTTCCTTTACCCATGCATGAGTCGATGGACATGAGTGGTCTCCATGTCCTCTACCCACAGTCACATCAGTGTGATTGAGACCAACACATCAGTTACAAGAAAGCTGTGCTTGAATAACAACCTAACAACTAAATACTGCCTGCAATAAACTGATTTTTGAATACTAGTGTTATGCTTCAAAACTTGGAACAAAAAACTCACAAAACTTTTATTTTGATACTACGTTTATTTAAAATTAGATTATTCAATAAAGTCATACAATTTGATTTTTTTGTTAAATCTTTATTGAATAGTTTTATTACTTTAGATTTTTTACATTAAAATATTAGTCTTGATAAGCTTAGTATAACTATGATTTTATGTTTTTATTCAAAACACATGTTGTATTAATTTTAATCTAGTCCCATTGCTGTTAACTATTTTTTAAAAGTTTAAATAAATAAAGAGGAAAGGAAAAATATGTGCCATGCAAACATTTATCAAAAGAAATCTGGAGTATATTTAGATTCAAATTAGATTTCAGAATATAATTTACCAGAGATAAAACTTTTTTAAAAATAATTAAATATGAATTCACAAAGAGAACAAACCAATCAAATTTTAAGTAGTAAGAAAGCTTTAGAAAACTTAAAATAAAAATCAAGAAAATGTAAGATGAACACTAATACTCATTTAAATATGGATTTAGAAGATCAGTAAAGATGCGGAAGAATTAAACAACTTTATTTACTGTTTCCATCTAATTCACATTTATATCTGCAGAAATTCAAATCAAAAACAAACCAACACATTTTCTATACATGGAACATTTGTCAAATTCTGGACAGTAAATCTAGTGATGTAGTTTCAATAATTTAAAATAATTCAAATAAGTCATAAAACTATTTCTCTATCCCCAATACAATTAAATTACAAATTTATAATAGAGTTCTCTAGAAGACATGAGTATAGTACCAAACCAAACAATAGAATTTTATAAATCATGTGTCAATGAAGGAATCAAAAGCAAAGTACATCATATTTTACATTGGATGAATATTAAAACAACATATATCAAATTTTAAAAGACTCTAAAAACATGGCAAAATTTATAGCTTCCAGAGAAGAAAAATATCAATACCAACATTGAGGAATGTGACATTATTACAGATTCTACAGATATTAAAGGCTTATGTAAAAGAAATACTATGAAAAATTTGGTCCAGGTGGGTTATAATTTTGAGAGAAAGATGCAAACTACAAAATTTCACATAGAAGAAATTGAATACACAAATAGTCCAATGCCATGGGTGTCCTAGCAACACCCAATAGGTCAGCGTCTGCTTGAGTCCAAAAATCTGCAAACTCCTAGGAGCCAGAATTTCCTAAGGACAAGGTGTTTTGCCAGCTGGACTGAAGGTTGGTCTTAAAGGAAAAACAAGGAAACTCCATAGGGGACAATCAAATAAAATTTAATAATTCAGCCAAAGTGTCACCATGTGTACAATAAGCCTCTCCACTCATGACAGCACTATTCCTTTGTCATTCCTCAATAAGCCTGAGAGTTTGAATCAGCAGGAGCTTCACTTCTCTCCCTCCAGAAACAGTCTCTGTCTCTGGTGTCTTCATTCATCTCTCTCTCAGGGTGTGACGGCCCAAAGCTGGCCCCCAAATCTAACATTCAAGTTGTTTGAAAGAAGAAAACTGCAATTTAGACAGCCACCTTGGTGAATTGCATCCAAGTATTTAAAGAGGATACTTTACCAGTTCTAATCCAACTCTTTCATAATTAGTAAAATAATAACTTTAAGTAACCTAGTAATACTAAAATAGCTTTACTTTGATGTATAACTAATGCAGCAATAGATTCTTTACAAATGATTTGTTATATTGGCTAGCAAAAGTGTAAGTAATTTGTGAATATGAGTTCATAAAATTGCTTCCAATAATATTTATGTAAATAAAAATAAATCATTTGCCACGTTTGAGTATTATATACTGAAAAGCAGCACAAACTAATCATTAATAACCCAATGTCTCAAGATAGATTATTTAATTAAAATTTCATCTCCAGATTACTCACCAGTTGATGCCCTTAGACTTCAAAGTTTTTTTTTTAAATCAAGGTTAATATTAGTTCCTACTTGTAGAGCATAGTATAAATCAAGCAAGTTAATCTAATATGCCACAAGATTACTGCTTCTCAAATAATTAGCTTTGTTAACATTAGGTATTATTATATTCATGAAAAAATGTGAAGTATTTCAACTCTCTGAAAACATGAACAATACCAGCCATAACAAAAATAGCTCCAAAGTACTAACAATTGAAATTATCATTATTTCCCATTTTATACATGAAGCAAGGAACATTGTTAGATATGGCTAGTTTTTACACCACTCCAAACCCCATAATCTGCTTATTTGTTTTCATCTATTTTACTTCTTACTGATACATGCTTGCAACACATAATTGGCTCATTCATCATGGGGGTCTGGACCATACACACATGGTGCCTTGATCCTGCTTACTACCTTTCCCCTCCCCCAACATATTTCTATTTTCCTCTCGTTTCTCATTCCCTTTTCCAAGGGATATACTGAAGAGGTCACCATGGACAATTCTAGAGGCAGTTCCAAAAAAAAGGTACTTGGATTCTCAAAAGTTAATTTGGGCAAATGTTTTGAACTTTGCCTCTGAGAAAGGACACTTTCAATTCTATGAGCACTTCAGGTATTCAATTTCTATATTAGATCGCAATGCAGCTTAGGATTGTATGTAATTACACAGTTTGTCTTATTTCAAAGCTCAGATTCTATGTATTTTAAAATACATTAAAATTCCCACTGAACTATCAAATTAAAAAATGAAAAAGAATTAGAAGTCATTTTCCTTGTGGACCATTGGTGTTTCATTGTTCTGAGTTTTGTGGTTTTTAGAATACAACATTTTGATGTTCATCTATTTTAAATAGCAATTAGTAAATTGGAGGTTGTTCCAAATAATGTTATTTCATAGTGATTACAATCCTCACTTTCTCAACTAAGTTATTAAACTAAACTATTAGAGTAAATTTTTAGAATAAGTTATTAGACAAAAACATAAAATGGAGAATATTTAATGTAGTCTTTGTATTCCTGGCTCGTTAATTTTGGGGAGAAGGAATTACCTGTAAGACTCTAAAATAAATTAAAAATCAGAAAAATTAGAACTAAATTTGGAGTGCACAACAGGTGAGATAAGCCATGCTAGAAAAATATTATTTCAATACTACTTCTTTTTTTAAGAGATATTTGTAGGTTTTCTTTTTTTATTGGTACATGTCTATATTACTTTATGATTGCATTCATCATGGGAAGATGACACATGTACATGACATTTCTCACATCCTATTTTATCCCTCCTTTCCTTTCTCCCTATACCTCTTGGTGATATATATATATATATATATATATATATATATATATATATTCAATTCAAAACAGTGAAACTCAATAAAATTATTAAGTCTGTACTTCACTGTAATTTTAGGCTCATTGCAAAATATAACAATTACCTCTAGTCAGGATCATAATTAAGGATATGCAGAAGTAAATTATGCCACAAGTAAGTAGAAAATATATCAAATGTTACTGTGCTGAAATCTCTTTAAACTGTCTCTCTCTTTCTCTCTCTCATAATTTACTCCATATAATTTCACAAAATATTTAAGAAATTGAAAATCATTGTCACAAACAGTAATGCGTGCTTCACTGGTAAATACAATTTCATGGTGGAAAACAAGTCTCATTTATGTTCAATAAAATCTGATTCCATTCATTTACTTAATCTCAAGAGGAGATATCAAGAACAACAGTTTTTAAAATTGCATATGAGAAGAATTTGACAATAGTTGTTGGGGTCCAAATGATTATCCATTATTTATTAAATAAACAACCAAAATACATGCATGTAAATAGGAGGGAAAAAATAAACAGGAAGCCTACTGACTAAAGAAATGAGAAGCTATATTTTCATACCCAACTTTATATAAAGAATGTCTTGGGTAATTTTAAGTCATGTACCAAATTTGATTCTTTTCCCAGAAAAATTTACTTTGGATTCTGCATATAATTTTTCACACTATTTCAATGGACTCACAGTCCATTCACAGACTGCAGGATGAAAATCCTTGTTCTAGTTGAATGAAGCAAAGACCTTCAGCAGAGGTGATGAGTCAGTCAGTTCTCCTGAAAATTGTCAGTGTATAAAGCTAAATCCAATGCAATCACATTTCTTTTCATTTTCATTTGCTATATAATATATAATAATTATAATATATCATATTTATTATATAATATATAATTTCATAATTCATTTGCTATATAATAGAACTCTTAATATTTCAAAACTTCTAGGACCTTTTGTGCAGGTGAAAATATTTAGACTTGTAGTAAAACTGTAGTTGTTAACAACCAACAGTGTTTCAATGCAGTAGGAGTCAAGACAAAAATCCCTCAGATGGTAGCTGCTAACACGACTCATTCTTTTCAGGTTTATATATACTTTTCTTCATTTTCACTCACTTGCATAAAACTGTCAGGGTGCTTTACTGCCAAGGAAATTCTATTGCTAGTGATACACTACCCAGAAATTTTGGATATATTGAAGAGAACTATGTGATTCTCCCCACCACTACCACCACCACCACAAACTCTTCTGCTTTCCTGGGTTATGGATTTCAGAGGTGGCCGGAAGTAGCATGTGAACGTGCACAAAGGATGTGATGATTAAATTGGTCTTCTGATTGGCCTAGCATGGCTTTGGATGTGGACAATGGAAACATCATTCAACAGCAATAGGCTTTTGCCTGAGTGGAATTTAGAGGGAAAAGAAGGCAGGCGAGCTGTCTCCTGCCTCCTACACTGTTTCTCCTCCATCAGGACGCCCTGCCTTGGAGGCAGTGGACTATGGACTGAAATCTCTACAAACCGTGAGCTAATAAACCTTTGCTCTTCTAACTCTGGGTGTTAGATAATTTTTCTCAGCAGTACAAATTAATTAAGAGTACTGAGTCAGAGCTGAGCAGGAGAATTTGTAATGTTTATCCTCGGCATCTTCTTGCTCTTTCATATCCTTTATAACATCTTTTCATGTTTTGTTTGTTCTTTCCATTCTTATGCATGCTCCAGCTCTCCAGAGTCCTGTCCCCCTCCCTATTTCTTTTCTGAGCAGTAAGAAAAGGCTCTGAAGACCCAGTGCTAGCTATTTTAGTGCTTACCCATGTAGTGCTTACCCAGTGCTTACCTGTTTTACATGGGTAACATACTTCAACTCTTTGAGAATCACTTCCTTTTTTTCAAAACTGGTGAAGCAAAGACAAGTTGTTAGGAAGCTAACACAAAACAGTTTATGACAGTGAGTGTCATACTAGAATTTTGTTGCTGTTGGAAGAATCTAAATGTCACTTTAAAAAACATATGACTTAGAACTTACATAGGTTTGCCTTTGGGCTGTAGCTAAAAACCACCAGGACAAAGCTTCAGGAAAAATGACTGACATTGTATTCCAAATGAACAATGTAAGTGCTAGTAGAATAGATAAATTGCTGTTAGGACCCTGCTTACTGTTGCTTGGATTACTTTGCTTGACACATTTCTCTAAAGTAAAGATTTGTTTCAAAAACAAGAGTAAGTATACACAGAATACAATATCCATTAAGTGCATAATCCAATATAGTGATTGGGGAACACTTTCTCAAGCTCGAATTACTTTTCTGGCATATCCACTGATGATCTTCAAAATGCAGTCTCTGGGAAATGAGAGAAACCATAATTTGCAAGAATCTCAACTTAATGAAAAAACATAAGAAAATCAATCATACTTAACATATTGCATTAGCACTGCAGGAAAAATTCAAAAAGGAAGAAAGAAGTAATTTAATATAGAAGTATTAAAATATGCCCTTATTTATAAATTTCACATCACTGTAACTACAGCCAACCTATTATGCTCAACAACCATACCTGGATAAATGCTGGGTTTCAAAATCTGAATTTTTCATTGCATCTTAACAAAAACACTGGTGGTTACAAGTCATTCTAGCAGATATATGTTTAAGTAACATACAGAAAACATTGTGAAATTTGATACTGTCTATAAACAACAGATAAAAAGATTTCAAAAACTGTGAAAAAGGCTTACATATTTTTAATGAAATCTCATATATAAAACTTCCACGAAGTGCCTGTGTATTTTGAGTATGTCACTGTACAAAACTCTGTAATTCTATGTCATAGGTGGCATCGTTAATTCTAGGTTTTTCTCTAATGAGGATAATGATATGAAAACCCCAGAGAGGCACAATGAAACAGAAAATGAATTCAGCACTTTTGTATTTATCTGGGAAATCTCACGTCTAACACCTTCTCAGCAAATCCAACTGCAAAATTGAAAAGGCAATAGCTCGTGAGACACCTTTTCCATCATCTTGAAATGCCCTTTACCCTAGTAATTTACGTTTTCAATCTGCGTGCATTTTAAATGATTACTTTGCTAACATGAGACTTAAAAAGCAAAATGAACAATACCATGGACAAAAGAAAAATGTGGTGGGAAATTGAGGTCATTCAAATTATTGGTGAGAGGTTTATAATTCATAACGATAACCACGACAGTAGAAAGACGGAAAGAAACCGGCAAGCAGAGGAGAAGCCCAACCCACAGGCTGCAGGACAAAGGTCTCAGCCCCATGGAAGCCCTTGTCCTCACTCTCTGTGACACTGCCAAGTGCCAGGTCAGAGCATCAACCAGTTATATGTCCTTCCAGCAACAAATGGCCAGGCAGAGAACACTGAGAATCTCCCTAGAAATTGTTCTAAATCCATGTTTTTCTACTCCCAAGAACACGTCACAATTTCAAAGTGTTTCAGAGCCTAAAATATGATTACTGTACATACCTGGATGAAGTCTAATGTATCATCTTAGTGTTAAATTATACTGACGTGTCTACTCCCTGTCACGGCTCCTACTATTTTTAACTTTCTCCTAGTAGATTTGGATGGGTTAATATTTACTGCAGTGGTCTTTGTGGTTAATAGTTTTCCCTGTTAACATAATGGAAAGTAATCAGGGCACATTGCAAATAGGGGTATGTATTTTTAAAATTTGGATAAGAATAATTCTTTCTGGAATAACCCCAAAATATAGACCTGAGACAAACCTAATAACTGTCACTGTATATCCCAGTAAAATTTGAGATAGACAATGTTAAGTATTCTTTTAAGTTGCTAGAAGAAAACAAAAAATCAGAAGCAAAAATAATTTCACAGAATGTTTGGGGAATTTTCTGGATCTTCTGAAATCATTATTATCTTCTTTATAGCTTCTGATGCATATTTAGATTTATTAGCTCATAGAACAATGCAACTTAAAAATTCTGAATATCTGTTTAGAAGCAAAAAACTCACATGTAAATTCAATGCTTAATCACAAAATTATATTAACTAAGATTTTTGACAGAAGTTTCAATGCAGTATTTCTGGGGTTTTTTTAGTTTAATTTACATGTGTGTTATATAATATAATTACAAGTCTTTTAGGAAGTCAACTCAAAATAAATAAATACAGAGACATTCTTTGCATAACTTTTGGTACTATAGTCAAGAAAAGTAAGCAATTATACCACCAAGTGCCCCAAGGTGAATTTAAATATGCACACTTTCATGCATTTTGAAGCAACAATTACTGTTTCACTAAATCTCTTTTCTATGTAATGCACTTTCTCGTATATGAAGAAAAATTGCTTAACTTTTAATATGATGTAACACAAATTTCAGTTTGCAAAGAGTTCTGAGCGCAGGAATAAATCTGAAAATCTTTTTCTTAAAGTATCCCCGCGCCCTTCACGGGTTTGGGAACTGCTGTTCTGTTTCCAGCCACTTACCGTTAGCCAGCTCCCGGCCTTGCCATCCTTTAATCCTTCTTCATAAATTAGTAGCTTGCTCCCTAATCACGTGGGAGAATCTTTTCATAACTCCCCCGTTTCTCTCTTCCTGAATCTGTAGTTGAAATCAACATCAAACTCAAGTAGAAGCATTTCTTATATCACACAAATCCAGGACACTTTTCTATTTGTCAAATTGGTTTCCTTCCATGCCTATTCAAAGCCTCTCCAGTAACTGTCCACTGTGGTCACTTAAGCCCCTTTCAGCACTTTTTCTTATCGCAGATTGCCATTTACTGTCCATCTGTGCTTACAAAGAAGATGATTATTATTTCAGACCTAAGTCTAATGATTTTTACTGCACTTTACATTGCTTTCAGCCTTCTTAGGTTAGCAGTTTTGCAGATATTTTCCTGTGATTATTCTACCTAGTCTCACTGCTTTTGAAGTGGAACCCAACTTTTTAAATCTTGTATGCATGAGTTTTTTAATCAATTGGCAAGGTTTTCTTTCCCAAAGAGTTCCTTCTATCATATATTGCCACTTTCCTTAGAATTCGTTCAGTAACATTGCTAAGAAATAGAATTCAAATTTGTCTAGGCACAGTTATGAGAAAAGAATTCCTGCAGAGAAGTAAAAATACTGAGTGACTGTCAGAGGACTTCACTGGGCCTATGAGTCTGAGTAAACTTAACTCAAAAGGAAGACAAATGCAAAGAGATTCAGCCCATCTCCGTCTCTATCATTTGGTTTTTGCTGCATGACACACAACCTGACCACTGGTGACTTTCAGCGATAAACGTTTACTGGGTTGTGACCCTGCAGGCTGCAGTTCGTGCTGGGCTCGGCAGAGTTGCACGTGACTGTGTCCACGTGACTGTGTCCACGTGACTGTGCCACGTGACTGTGTCCGCCTGGCTCACACGTGCAGTTCCAGGACACAGGGAGCTCCCTGTGTAAGCCAGCGGCCGCATCCAGGAGGCTGGGCTTCGTGCCTCCCACCCTCCACCGAGGTGCAGAGAGCAGTGAGCTGGAGCGCGCACCAAGGACCAAGGAAGCGCCCAAGACCAGCTGTACCCCGTGTAAGGCTACAAGTCTCAAGGACAAGCTCAGGCGCCGGCGATGGAGGGAGGGTGGCAAAGCACTTACAAAGGATTGTCGTGGTACAGCAAGCCTAGAAATTGATTGACATTTTTCCCTTAACATCCCAATTTTGAATTCCCCTTATTATCTACCATCAAGTTTGGGCTGCTTTTCTTTAGCGATCCAGGGGAATTCTTTCTAAAAGGATTATTATTTGATTATGTACCAGTTAAGAAAATAGTAACATATGTCAGACATACTCTGTATGTAAAGATGGCTTGAAATCATACCTCTGAAAATGCTATAAATGTTTAGTCTGTGTTATCCCAATAGACTCTTCAAGACAGAGCTGCTTTACATTTTCGTCACAACATTGCAGCCATGTCTTTTTACACTGAAAGGCATTTTTATTGGTCTAGGCAAGGTTGCAGTAGGGAAGATTTTTATATAACACAAAATTATTTACTATTTGATTTTATGCTTATTTTTGAAGATACAGTGATTTACTTTGCTTTATTTCTGTTGACGCTACTGTGTTTAAGATACATTTTGGTCTATGGGAATATATTATTGAATGAACAGAGGAAAGTTTCTGTGTGAGTAGAGATTGTTTTCTGGTAGAGGAATTCATCTGTAGCCAACCTTGGTAGAAGTCGCAGTGATTCTCATCTTTGTGTTATCACAGAAACAAAGATTACAAAGGTCGTTGACATTTACACAGCTTATTTTTGAAGTAACAAACATGACAAAGTAATGTCAATTGAGCTATTGAGTAAATCATTTACAGTACCTACTCCTCTATCTACATGAAGTATTTTCAAGTGAATTAAATAAGTAAAAAAAATTATCTTTATGTTGAATTTTCAGGAATATAGTGTCTGTTGTTTAATCCATCTCAATAGTTTGATTACTGCATTAAATTTGAAAATTACTGATGTAATATCAGTGTCATAAGTATAAAAGACATGTACTTCTGTATACAATTTTCAAATGCAGCATATATTTTTAAACTAAAATTTTGATGTATGAGTGAGAAGATTTACCCATGCATGTATAGACAGTTGTGGGAGCTAACAAATGCTATATGTGTATAATTTAGTACAATATTTGCTAGAATATGATATATTAAAATTAATTAAGGATGACATGAACTTCAGTGTTAAAATTGTGATTTTTAAAATTTAATCCATTTGGATGGGCATAATGACACAATGTTGTAATCCCAGCACTTGAGAGGCGGAGGCAGGAAAATCACCATGAGTTTGAGGCCAGCATGGGCTACGTAGTGAGTACAAGACCAGCCTAAGATATATAGTGAGACCCTGTCTCAAAACAGAACAAGATTTAGTCTGCCAGTAATAGGCTGAGGAAAAGTTTGGTGTATCATTTTCCTCTCAATGTGAACATACAATTCATTATTTACAGTGGACATGAAATACTATTCATAAATTTACATTAATTCACTGAATTCACATTTGAGAAAAGTCTAGACATTAAGTATGAAAAATAAATATATAGATATATGAAATAATGAATGACCATAGAGTATAAAGTTTAAGATATAAGCACAAACCTCTTGTGTTTATATAAATACATGCTAGCTTTCTTAGAAATAACACATAAAGCTAGAATTCCATTTTTGGTAGTAAGTCAATGTCATTGTCTTTCTTCTAATAAAAGCATAATTTCTGTAAAATGGTTCTCTAGATTAAAAAAGTAAAATCTTATTTGTAAGAAAGGAAATACATATCCATAGTATAACATGAAATACGGGTTTCTTGAACATCCTCTTAGAATGCCATAGTGCCCTACTGCAGGAAGCCCTGTCAGTGGTGGAGCACAACTTTCCTATTGACGTGACTAATAGGATTATCTGGATGTGATACGTGCGTGAACAAGGGCTGTAATGATGTTTACTATGGAGTCTTTGTACCCTTAAGTACTTCCAGTGCTCTGTGCTACTCATTAAAAATGTATTTCATGCGACCAGGAGCAATTTTAAATAACCTCACAAGAGAGGTTGTGTGATGCAGTGCCATGAATTTAATTGCTTTAATTCAGAGATAAGTCCTATTTCTCAGGAGGGTCCTTATTGCTATTACTTGATAAAAGTGATAAATCCTTTCTATTAATTTGTATCACTGCAACAGCAATTTTATCAGATAATGTATCAACGCATTTTATGCTGTGCCACAAAATCCTGAAGGCAAAATAGAGTGGAGACCTTTTTTTAGCAAATTCTGTTCTTACACTGGCTTTTACACATCCATGCAACTTAACTATCTTTTCTATCATCCAAACCCTTTGGCAAACTAAATCACAACACCTTCACAAAGAATTATACTATCCATCAAATTTAAAGTAAAGAATAATTTTAAAAAGACCTTAATAATATATTTGAAATAAGGGATTCATCAGTGCATGGAACCTCAGCAGCTGATATTGTTAAAGCTACATCCAAACCCAAAAACTTTGGAAAGAATCTACTGTGCTTATTCAAACCTTGTCTACATCATAAGTATAACTTCAAAGGAAAAGATAAGAGTAAAAGAAAACTTAGAAAATGTTAAAAAAGAGAACAAACACCTTGCCTACAAATAAAGGTACATGAAATATGAGGAACCTCTGTCAAGAAAACAGTTATTTAAGTCTCAGAAGGTGTCCTGTGACATGCCAGCTTAATGAGCATAGTGCAGGCTCCTAATGGGCGAGACACAGGAGATAAACGAGTAAGTCCCGCAAATACAAGACACAACCATGGCAACTGGCAACCCATCATACTTAGTTGGTCATAAATAGTTGAAAAAAACTAAAGAAATAACTCCCCTTCTAATAGGAGACAGTTGCTACATCACACACAAAAATATTCTGCTATGCTAAAACTTTCCAGGAGAATTTTGAAATCTAGAGGTTCATGTTAACTAGTATGATTTTCAAATGTGAGAAGAGTCTTCTTGTGTGTATCCATATGAAACATATCTTCAACATTCTTGACTCTTGGTCTCTTCAGTATAATTTTCTGGGAATAGTTTTATGAGCAACTATCAGAATTTCAAGAATGTATTGTGATGGATTTTGCATAGCATAGCATCTGAAATATACTCAAATGTTTTGATCATGTGAAGATCTTTTGGTTCAGATATAGTAATGCTGCAGTTTTTAAAGTAAGGTAAGCTACTCTCCCTCTTTCTCTTCCCTTCTCCTTCACACCTCCCTGTGTGTGTGTGTGTGTGTGTGTGTGTGTGTGTGTGTGTCTGTCTGTCTGTCTGTCTGTGTATTCTTGTTCTAAAATGACATTCAAATGTTCATGTTTATTTGTTGAATTTCTAGTGCTATACATAAGACTCCCTTCTGTTTCCTACAGATAAACAATAATAGAAAACAAGTAGAAATTTCTGGAAATTGTCAGCAACCAGTACAGTATTATCTTTTTTCATGAAACTTGGGAGAATGGCTCTTAAAATAGGAGACTGTGACAAGTTAATAAACTTATCTGTTTCTTCTTTGGATTAATATATTAAAACACTTTCTGAATTTGAAAAAAAAATCTTAAAAATAAGTGCAGTGTGTTCTTCATAATAAATGAGATCCCACCGTGGTCATAAGCCTATACTGAGTTGTTATTCCAAGGTCTGCATGCTGCAAATTAGTTCTTGCAAAACTCAGCATTGGGCATAGGGGCAGATACCTAAGCAGATGCCCAATCCGAGTCCACATCTTTCCTGTTCTGTCACTGTGGCTGCTTCCACAGCCCGGCTTGGTGACAGCTGCCTCTTCTAGATGAATCACAACCCTTCAGTGACACCTCTTCATAAAAGTAAAGCTGACACTTACTGAGGACCCTAGATGGTATCATATTTAACAGGAATTAGAGATGGCCTTTAATCACTGTGTTACCTGCATCAGGACAGGAAGCCCCCACCCACAAGATAAAGTACATATTTCATTCATATTTTATACTGTCTGCCCAGCACAGTGGTTGCGAGGAATTTGTAGATGAACAAGCCCAAGGGAAGGAAGGTGGGAGGACGCGGGAGGTACCAGGGCTCAGCATCTTCAATCATTGCAGGTGTCCTCTGCCTTGGACTGCAGGGTGTTTGGAGTCAGCAGGAAGCGACGCCTGCTGTAGAAAATGTTCAGAATCTAGTCCAGAGCTTGTCTCTCCTAGCAGTTTACATTTTTCTGAAGGAGGCTGTGTTTTGTTTTATTTTTATTTTTGATTTGTCATCTTCTGGGATAGCTCACACATAGAGTTATAGTCAGACAGCCCATCGTGCCAGGTTAACTGTGAGCCATGGGTGAAATATGGAACCCCGGATGACAGATAAGTGGAAACTGCCCGATGCCCCTTTCCACAAAATCACCAGACCGTGGCCACTCAGCACCGGGGGAGGAGAGACCGGCAACAAAACAAAGCAATATATAACAAAACAAAATTAAACAAAAACAACATCAACAAAACCCATGAAACTAATAATACTGCAAAAGGTGAATATTATTTGATTTCTTATCTTGGTGGGAAGATTTTACTTGACATTAATTAATGCAAGGAATATTTGAAGACAAAATTGCAAAGGTATAAATTTCTTCCAATGACTCACTGAACAGTGTCACCCAAAATGTTGCTTCTGTGTTTTATGCAACAATAGATCTGTCATCAGAAGGCCTCTATTTCACAGAGCATCCTATTTTAATTAATGAATCTAAGTGTTAAAATGCTGAACTAAATGCAGTATCCTTGTTTACTTAGATATTAAAATTACTTCCCTGAATATGTGCTTCTTACATATTTTCATGAAACTTGGAAATATTTTTGCTATTATTTTCTTATTTTTCCTTCGTATTCCAGACCTCCTTATATAAATTTTAAGGACAGGTGTTTTCATTATGTTAAGATCATAATAGTGATTGCTGCATTCTGCTTCCACTTACTAAGACAGTGGGAACAGCTTATGACATCACATGCTATTTACTGATCTGCCATCAACCTCTGTGTCAATTGGCAAGAACCACATGTGGAAAACGCTTCTGGTGACAATTCTGTGTCCTTACCACACCATCACCTAATACCTGGATGCAACAAATGGGATCCCTATAGAGAAAATTGCAACTTTTAGAGGTCTTGAAGCAGAATGAAAGCTATTTTCTCTTCAAAATCAATAACTCTACAGTGATGAACAGGATGGAGAAAAGTCATACATTCTTTGGGACACATTGGAGAGATATTAGCAAATGCAGTCACCAAGTGAATTGTAGGTATCTGGAGACCATTAAATTTCTCTTAAAGCCAATAATTATGTACTTCTGATTTTTTAAAAGCTCAAAAATGTAAATATGTATCTTTTAAGATTTGTAGGAAAGAACTCAAAGATTTCAAAAAATAATTGTTTAAGCATTTGAGCAGACTAAGTGAGGTAACTTGAGATACACTTCATTCTGCCTACAAAAAACTCTGTAACTGGTCACTTTGGAGACATATTCATACTATAGAAATGATCCCTGAACTTATAGCCTTTGGAGACTTGAATGTAAATGATTTACCTTCAAATTCTTAAGAAAGGAAATAGTGATACAACTGACAAACTCTATGCTAATTATCCACTCACCAAGATTATCATTAATCAGTCTTAGCATCTTAAATTTAAATTGAAAGAGAAAATCTTCTGAATGTTACTTGTGCTGCAGAGGATCTCCCACCACCAACCACTATAGCTTCTCAGCTGCACAGGTAATAATTCTTGTTCCAGTTGGTTGCTTCTGTCTCTTAGAAATGTCTGGTCACTGTGATGCACACTGTATAAACCAATCCCCAATTGAAAAGCCATTCTTCATCTGTACTTACTGCTTGCTTATCTTATGTAAGCACTAGACCACCAGAGATCAGAGCCCAATATTCTGGGAATGATCTCAATCAGTGCCTATCAATGTAAATAAATCTGCCTCCAAGTCTTTGGCACTGCTTTGCTGTTTCCATTTGCTGATGCAGCCAGTGGATGAGACAGGAAAACTCACTTTGTTGACCTCTTTGGTCATTGGTCATAGCCCTCATGGATGGAGTAAGGGCTTCTTCAGATCCTCAAAAGAGTAGACTTCTCAAATACCCTCAGAGGTCTAGAGGAAGATTGCTGGATCCCACCTTGAGCAGCTCACATCAAGCCCTAAAGGAAAGATGATGCCTGCCTGATTCTGGTAAGATCTTTGGGAATACCCCAGTTAGTCTGTCAACCCTGCTTGGTTCAAGCAGAAGAGCTTGAAAGACTCTTACTAATTAAGGCCACCCTCAAGGGAAGAAAGGCTGGAATGCGTAACTGCTGAGTGCCTGAATGAATGTGTGAACGAGTGGAACTGATAGAGTAAATGACAGGCTGCTCCATCTGTGCACCAAGATTGGTATGCACTGGTCATGGTGGTGGATTGGGCCCTCACCTGCAGTTCTGTGGTGATTCACACGTAGCATAACAGAGCCCTCACATGCTTCTCAGCTAAGTCACACCCATGGCCTGGTGAGGGATGTGGCTAAGAGGGAATCTGAATGGTCTCTTTCTGAGGGATACCCACCCTTTGTCTACTGTAACATCATTCAAGTACATACAACATACACCAGAGAGAGGTAGAAAGGGTGCAAACCAAAGTAATCCACACAGTCTTTGGTGTGAAAATTGTCCACTGAGTACAACTATGGAATGAAAATAAAACCTCAAAAGCTCTGTGCTTTTGTTAAGTTGAATGGCCAAATCTTTTCCCCCAATGGACATCTGAAGCAACCCTTGATGTGAAAATTGTCCATTGAGTTTGGAACAAAGTAACAGAGCCTGATAAATGAGATCACCCATACTGATTCCCTTATATGGACTCCTGGCTGAACCTGTGTCAGAGCCTCCCACCATGTCTCCATACCTCTGTCCAGAACCAAAAAAGGAAAAAGGGAAAAGAGGTCTATTCTTCCTGAGAATTTCACCTTAGCATCCTTGTTGGCCACCACAGTTACTGCCAATGCCCACAGCTTTACTTCCTGTTCCCAACTTGTCTACTTCCAGCCAATTAATGGTTCCAGCTATCCACTGCCTGCATTCAGCAACACCCCCCACCCCATGGAGAAGCACTGCCTATGCTGGTCATATGGTGTCATCTAATACTAACCCAAGATGACTGCCAACAATATTTTTCTGAGTTTCACATTTTGACTGATGAAAAATTGGACTATCAATCCTAACAAATGAGTTACACATTGTCAGTATTGAACAGATAGGACAGACTGAGCACTAACAAATGTAGTACCTCAGAGCCTGTGGTCATTGCAAAAGTCAGGAGCAAATCTGTGACTTTCCTGGTAAACAGTGAAACAGAATACCCTGCCTTCAAAGTTCCCTCTGTTCAAAAGTTGCCATCATCAGAACAACTTACACTTGTCTCTCACACCTTTTGCCAGGCACAAAATTACAGCCTTTAAGGACATCTCCTTCACACCAAGAGAGTCAGCCCTCCCCTCCTTTAATCCTGCACTTTCAACTTTGTTTCCCAAGAAAAATACGAGGCCTTCATCTGCCTGAAACAGATAACCACATTCCTAATGTTCTTAAAACTCTCTTACCAAAAGTACAGGTTAAAGAGTCACCTCTGGCAGTGGCCACCAATCATGCCAACTCACCACAACCCCTGTTGTGGTCAGATGTCACAGGAAACACCAATAGGCATCCAGCCACAAATCAGCCTGATAGAGTGTTAATCACCCTGGGCAACACCTCTATGTTGTCAACAACACAGCCATCACCTTACATCCTGCAGTTCCCAACCCATACACATTTTTTGAACTGTTACTTAATTGGCACAAGAGTTTGGGAACTCTCCTTTTAATTTCAGGGAGGCTGACAACAGATTTGGTCACTCTGACACATCCTGTTTTTCTGTCCCTTCCAGCTCCACAATTCTATTATGATCTGCTTGGCCCTGAGATTGAGACTTCAACCACCTGCTTCTGACTGTGAAACTACACCCTGGGGTAATCACCACCTGCATTAAACAGTATCTCCTTTTTCTCATCCCCTGCATGAGAGACTTGGCTAAATATTCAAACACATCCAGAGGTTTTGAAACCACAAAATGTTTATAAACTGTCAAATTGCTAAAACACACCTCTCCTGCTTCTAAATCCAGTTCAAAATCTCCAAGCTGCCGGTATCATCCATAGGTTATTGGCACACCTGCCTGGACCTAAAGAATGCCTTCTTTTACCTTCAGTTGGTGCCTGTCATTTAGTCCCTCTTCGTGAAGACCCAAAGGTTCTGGACTCAAAGGCTAACTGGACTCAAAGGTTAACTGACATGCACTCAATCTCCCAGGGGTTCAAAATTTGTTTACTCTCTTTGGAGACCATTTCACTTCTGAATAATGATAACCAAGTTGCCAGCTGTAAAGATGCTACAATACTCTGCTACAATATCTGGCATAAACTGATTACAAGTAAAAACTCCACAAATTTCTTGGAGTTATGGGCTTCTATAAAATCTGGATCCTTGAGTTCACAAAAACAATGCAGCTCCTAGGAGTGACCAGTAGCCTACCTGTGAAAGTACTTGGATCCAGTCACTAAGGGTTGTCTCCTCCCTATTGCCTCTGAGTTCTAACAGCCACTGTCCTTCTGATCAAGAAAAATGACAAGCTTACCTTAGACTAAGACCTAACTGTCCAGGATCAAGATGCTGTACTGGGATGAACTGTCTTAAAAATGGTCCCTGTAACAGATGCTGAGTACACTCTGTTTAAGGATGGAACTATCTCTGTTAGGAATGAGACTTAACAGGCTAGATATTCCATAGTCACCATGTACAAAACTATTTGGCAGAACTCTCTTGCACAGATAATCTGCATCACAAACTATTTCCTGCTTCTATTTGGAAACTTGCCACCAACAATGGAAAATAATCTGGGCCAGAGGCCTAAGCCCCCTCCAGGGAACCAATTGACTGAAAGATCAACCCCAGACACCAGACCTGCTTCCACCATCTGTTCTTCAAGCTCAAACTGCCCACACCCCTTCAGCTGGCTCAGGCTTCAGGGTCTGTGTCACTGGCCCCAAATTCCAATTTCCTAACTTTTCTGAGAAGGCAACAAAAATTTTTAGGGTTCTGCTGTAAAAAATAATCCCTAGATATGGCCTATACTTGATCATTGGCAGCAACAATGGGTTGGCATTTGTAGCAGAGGTCACTCAACAACTAGATTAAATAAAAACTGTATAGAGCATGTAACCAGTTAAAAGACCAGCTATATCTGTAGTCTTTACTGTGCATACATATAACCCACACACATGTTCACTAACTCTACAAGTCTGAAAAATCCAGCCATAAATTTGCTGGCAAGTTTATCTGGAAAGCTCCTCTGAGTCTCACTCTAAAGAGATAATGTACTCAGAGCCCTGCTGGGGTCACTCTGGACACTGACCAGTCCACACATGGCCGATGCCTAAGGACATAGTTCACAGGACTGCACCATACCTATTCCCCTTGACTTTTGTGTCTTTTCATGCTTCTTGCTTCGATGTTTGATTCCCCACACCTTGCTAGCTGTGGGATTTTATCATTTCATTTTGCTTGTTTCATTTGCCTTAAATTTCAGGGATGGTTGTCGCAAGAGGATAGAACAAGCAATCAAACAATCAAACACTTGACCAGGATTTGATGAGTGCCCAAGGCACACTGGACACCTGATTAGATCAGATTAACTCCCTCACTACCTTGCAAAGTAATGTTATGAAACAGACAGGCCTAACTTATGTCTCTTACTAAAAAAAATAACAATAAGGCAAAAACTCTATAATAAGACAATCTTCAGGAGCTTGACTATAGCCATAGCATCACTAACAGCCCTAATGTTACTGCTTCTAGCAGGGCCTTGTCTTAGAGGATCACATGTAATATGCCCAACAAAGACTTTCCAGGGAAGCTAAAAGAGTGGGGAAATGCAGCATAAAGTTCCCCCCCACCCCATCCAGTGTACTTCAGTTTCTTAGTTGCTGAGGTAACAGTTCCTGTTCCAGTTCCACTTGCTTCTGTCTCTTAGAAACGGCTGGTCAGTGTGATGCATAGCTGGCCACGATGATGCACTTTGTAAGAACCAGTCTCCAATGGACATACCATTCTGCCTCTGTTCTTCCTGCTTGCTTATCCCATATAATCCCTAGACCACCAGAGATCAAGGCCTGATATTCCAGGAATGATCCCAATCAGAGCCCGTCAATGCAAATAAATCTGCCTCCAAATCCTTGGTGTCCTCTTGGTGTTTCCGCTTGCTGTTGCATTTGAACTCTGAAAGAACTTGAAATATATATCAGTCTAGTACACTTAAAACTGTCTTCATAAAGCATAATATATATCATTGTGCCATTTCCTTTTATTAAGAAGATAGCTATAAAATAGCTGTATAAATGATACCCCAAATCTTTTCTGAAAGCACTATTGAATTTACTTTCCAATATACTGTCTAATCTATAAAGATTCATCAAATAAATCCTGCTATAGTTTGTATTAGAAAGCATTGCAATGCTTTTTCTTAGTTGACTTTCATAACTAAATAATAAGAGTGACCTAGTATATCATATTTCCTTATATGCCTCAATTTCCATGAGGATCAAAGCTTTGATTTATATTTAGAACAGTAGATAGTCTCAGCCTGTGTTTTAATTTATCACCTGGCTCTTCCTCTTTCTCTTATTTTAGTAATATATACTGCATGTGTGATTTGGGGAGCACACTCCTTTCAATTGTTCTAAGAATAAATATAAATAAATAAAGCAACCAATAAACAAGTCTAATGCACCCTAAAATGATCATGGCTTTAGGACTAATGGGAGCACTCGAGGAGAGTATGTTGACAAAATGTAAAACTTCATTCCACAGTATTTTCTTAACTGTTCATGAATTATATTGGGTTATTCATAATTTTAAAAATATTTACATTCAATAATAACATATTGACTATCCACCCTGTTACAGTCAGGGGTTGTGCAGAGAAAAATTAGAATCAGGACATGGAGTTTACAATATTATTTTTATGATGGTCACCCAGAATTAACATAAGTTAATGCAGGAAATCTATTCACAACACCAAAGACATAGAATATTCAGTCAAGGGCCCAAATGCCACAGCATTGTCCCACATGAGCCCAGATAAAGACCCAGAGCTCATGACAGTGCCTCCCACGAGTCCAACTGGAGGTCTAGAGCCCATAAGAAGGACTCACGCCAATCTCTTTTACAGATCCGTGCTGGGAAGGTCCAAAGGTCAGCGGTGGAAGCTAGGAAGTCTATGCCAGCAGAGTGAAGGAGCTGTGCTGATAGGTTGAGGGTTCTACGCTGGAGCCGAGAAGTCACACTCACAACAAAGACCAGGGCTGCCCTGAAGAGCACCACAGCCATCCTCAGCGACACGGAGGCCCCGAGCTCCTCTGACAACAAGCATAGTCGAGTACATGCCAGGAAGCCAGCGTGACGAGATCACCCTGGAGACCAAGCAGCACATGTCTTCCCCTCCAGAGCCAGGAAGCAATGCTTGCTATGAGAGCCAGAGCTTCTCCAGGAGAACCTAACGGCTCAAACAGCAACACGTAGGAGAACCCACGACACCTCAACGTCTCAACGCCATAATGCCTTAACGCTCTCTCTTCTCCTTTTCCATGTCTCCATTTATGCTGGCAGCCTTCCTCAGGTGAAACATCTCCGCTCAGTGCCACGCTGATGTAATCCAGCTGGCGTTAAGTTGACCACCAGTTCTCAACCCATAACACACCCTTTGTTAACTGCAGTACTGTGTAAGACAGCTTGTGAAAAATACAAAATGAAAAGTCAGAAAACATGATTTCTGGTTTGAACCTTACCAGCCTTTTGGCTTGGGAGAAATAATTAAAATTCTCTGGACCTCACATAAATGAGCTGCTGAACACAGGACCCTAAACTCTCCTTCACTTTAAAAAGCTTATGGTTGACTCGAGACACAATTCCTTTTTTTTTTTTTTTTGGTAAGTTCATAAATGTGTATAGAAATATGGAGCAATCACCATTACATGAAATACATATCATGATTTTAAATTTTATTTCTTTTCAATAATAAAAGATTTTGCCACAAAATAAAGATCTTACCTGTTTTGAGTCAGGAGTTCTTGGAGTTAGGGATCTATTTGTGTTTGTGAGGCTGGTTGATTTTCACTGATGCTTGCAGCAAGGCTTATTAGACAAAGAAAAAACCAGAACAGGGACAAAGGGGGCAGAAATTGCTTGGCCATTTTGCATGACCATAATACAGGGACCTTAGCTCTGAGCATGCTGAAGTGCTCCCCATTAAGGTGCCTCACTTTAACCCTAGAATATGACCTCAGAAAGCAATGTGAAATGACCGAGGGTTCTCCTAGCAAACCTGATGCCTCTTTTCAAATAAAAATTATCAGCTGCTTCCACAGTTTCTTAAACCATTCTTTATTTTGACAGTCTGATAACTCAAAGCCGCAAATCTGTGGTGTAAAATAATGACCAAGTTGCCACAGCTGGGTGAATATTACAGACACACTACGGATCCTTAACAAATAAGCTTCCACTCGTTATGACAAGGGAGGGGAGAGAAATGGACGCACTGAATGAAAATAGGATATCCCTCATTTCCACTCCATCAAAGCACCACAGTACAAGAAGCATCTGATTTATTTTTAGAAATCCATGTAGATTGAAAGTATCAGTGTCTCTGGATTTGTTCATCCCATCCTTCTGCACTTCAGTGTGAAAAAGCACAGTTTTAGTTTTTTATTTAAAATTATTTTAACTTATCTATAATATAAAAATTATCCCTATTCAGGGAATACCACATGAAATTCTGATACATGAAAGAAAATTAGGAGAAATATAACAACACTAGACTAACAGCAAGTGCATCATAAGTCACTACGATTGAAAGGGTCTGGTAATCACTGACCAAGGACGATCAATCCATTTCCCTCATTGGGGTGCTATTGTCCTGTTAAGTGCTGACCTGTCTACTAAAGGACAATGGATTAGGGCTGCTGTAGCCCGTATGTGTACTGCTCGATCAACATTTCCTTGCTTTCATGAGAAGCCCAGTGACTCAGCCAGCCATGGGTTTTTCAGTGGCATCCTTCATGATCCAAGTTGAAAACATAAGATGAATTTAGACAGAAGCAGGGAAAAAAGCCTATAATCCCAGCACTCTGGAGGCTGAGAGAGGAGGAGTCCAAGTTAATCCCCACTGAGAAATTTGGCACCTTAACCAAAATCCAGTTAAAAATAAATAAATGCATATCTATAAAAACTGAGTGTAGAGGGTCAGGGATATGACTCAGTGGCACAGCACCTGCCTGGCAAGTGTGAAGTCCTGAGTTTGATTCCCAGCATAGAAAAAAGAAAAACAAATGGGTAGAAATGTAGCTCAATGAGAAGGCTTTAGTCTCCTGTGCTGCAAAAAGGAAAAAAAAAAAATGAAGAAAGAAATATAGAATGCAATTGTATGGAAACTTCCCAAAACCTTCATTTCTCATTTAAGAGGGTGGATTTGTTACTTACTGATTATCTTCACTTACTGATAGCTTCGGCAAGCATTTTTTTTTTTTTTGGTGCCAAGCATCGAATTCATGACCTCACGTTTGCCAAGGAGACACTTATGCCTCTGAGCTAAACCCCCGGCTGCAGTAGGCATATATTTTTATCTTTTATCAATAGGTAAAAGTTTATATGATTGGAGTAGAAGGTGACATTTTCATGTACACACTGTAGACTGGGCCAATCAAGATAAGTAGATTGTCCATTACCTCAGGAGCTCTTGATTTTTGTGGTATGAACAATAAATGTATACACTGAGTATTTTTGAGAGATACAAAGCATAACTGATTCTCAACAGCCAGGAGAGGGAAGCAATGTGATTGTTCCTCATGAATGAATGATTACAGGAACTAGACAAAAGGGAAGACTAGCCAGTCTTTAAAACAAGAGGGAAAATTGATCATTCCCAACAATACAAACAAAACTGTAAGACCGTGTGCTAACTGAAATAAGCCAAGCATAGAGGAAGAAATATTATGTAATATCTTTGCATGCGGGGCATAAAAATATTGGTCTCAGAGAACAAGAGAGTACAAACACATGCAGAAGGGCACAGAAAAGAGGAAGAAGTGAGGAAATGGAAGTTGTTGATTGTCGGGTCTCTCAGCTAGACACGCACCTCCCAGCTAGGAGAGAAAACTCCCCGAGCAGATCTGTTATTCGCACTTCCAGGAGAAGACATTCAACAGGAAGCCAGCAGCTTCTCCAAACAGCTCAAGCCGCAGGCAGTTGATGCCATGAAAAACCCCAGGAGACATCCTATGCCTGCCAGCACCCTCTACACCCAACACTACCTGTTTACCACCAAGCCCTACACTCCCTGCTCAGAGACCCAAAATTCTGTACCCTCCCTTGGCAATGTCCCCCTCCCATACCTAAGCTCCCCTATACAACGTACTCTCACCCCTCTTTTGGGACCATCTGTCTCTTCCACCCTTGGCCTGACTTACCCAGTATGCCTCAGTGGTCTCAGCTATGCTTCGATTTAACCCAACATCAATTAAAAAGCAAATTCTTAGACTAGAGCATAAATTTTAAAGATAGAGGTGCTACGATGAATATTCCTTCTCTTGTTATTTGTATTTTTATTTATATCTATATACTTACTTATATCTATATTTATAGCTATATATAGTATCTATATACTTTCTTCTCTTGTTATATAATATTTTTATTTATATCTATATACTTTTGCTGTAAAAACAATCACATTCTTCATGGCAAGTTGGTGAATGTGCACAAGATATTGTCATTCTTTTTATTGTTCCCTTGTCCTATTTCTTCATACCATTTCTTTCTGTAAAATGTCTATCCCCCATCTGTCTTCCTATTATCTTTTATTTTGTGCTTGATTTATGTTTTGGGTCTCATATAAGAGAGACTATGAGATATTTAAGTTCATGTGTCTGATTTATTACACTTTACCATTGTCTCAAGGTGCATCCACTTTCCTACAGATGACTCAAGTTTATTTTTCTTTATGACACAACATCAGAAAGAATGACTATCATTAAAAAAATAAAATAATAACAAATGTTAGTGAGGGCATGGGGAGAAAAGGGACCCTTCTATGTTGCTGGTAGGAATATACACTAGTATTAACACTATGAAATCAGTATGAAGTATCCACAAAAAACTAACACTAGAAATTCCATTTGACAGTTATTCCCAATCAACATATCTTCCTGAGAATTAAAGACATCATATTACAGCATACCCTTACTACCTCATACTAGCTAAATATCATACTGGCTAAATGTTATAATCCTATATATCCATCCACACACACTTGGCAAAAAATGTGGCATTACATACAATGAACATTTCTTGGGGATTCATACATTTTCTTGGGTCATAAGATAAGAAAAGAAACTATCTACAAAGAGCTTACGATCAGTCAAGAAATAAGTGTCATGTTCATAAATTTCCATTTGTTATTCATTTAAATATCAATTAATTCAGCCACAAATACTGTGGATTCTCTCTGCAGAAGGCACCAAACCCAGATATTGAAGATGTAAGTAATGAAAGAAAATCAAGATGATCACCATTTTTGTCTCTCCGGAGCATATATTTTAGTGGGAAATACACCTGGTATCCCAGCACTCAGGAAGTTGAGGTAAGAAGATCAGTGAGAGTTTGAAGCCAGCCTATGCTCCAAAGTGAGTTCAAGGTTAGCCTGAACTGCAGAAGGAGACACTGTCTCAAAAAGACAAAGATAATTGAATAAATAAAATAATAAAAAGATTAATTACACACTAACTTAAATGGCAAGCTTAGTAAATGAACGAGAAATGTAAGCTGAGGCATATAGATGAGAGTGTTGATGCTGGGAGAAACCTTTCTTTAGGAAACAATATTTTAATTGAGAATTGATGTACAGATAAAAATTAACTTGGTGAAAATTCAGAAATAACAGGGCTTTTAAACACAGAGAAGTGTGTTGGTTGAGTGTCTCTGATTCAAAATACTTTGGAGCAGAAGCATTCTGAGTTGAGAAATTTTTAGATTTTGGAATATTTGTATGCACATAATGAGATACCTTGTGTGTGGGACCAGGGCCTAAACACAAACTCCACTAGTACTTATACCTTTTACAGATAACCTGCAGTTAATCTGATAGCCTCTATTTTAAAATAATTTTGTGCAGTACGCTGTTTCGTAGTATGGAATTTTCTGTCCGTGCCTAAAACATTTCAGAGTTTGGGGCCTTCCGGAAGTGATACTGTCAACTTAAGGACGTTTACCCGTAGGTTGAAGGACAGAGCGAGGAGGAGCATAGCTTACCCCAGAAGGGGAAGAAAGCTTCTGTCAGGGGCGTGGGGTTCCAGGAGCAGAAAAAGCAGAGGAACCGGGGTGGTCGGACTGCCGCTGTGGACGACACCGCGAGCACTGTCCGGGTGGCACTAAGGGTTCCCTGGAGGGACAGAATTGGGTAACACAGGTGGGTGGACACAGGCGTAAGTCACGAGCAGGGCTGCGGGATCAGCAGCGGAAGAGGAGCGCGCAGTGCAGCGCTGCCCTGTGCACGGTGCACAGTGCACGGTGCACGGTGCACGGTGCAGGGTGCACGGTGCAGGGTGCCGGGTGAGGCAGGGCCGGGAGCTCACTGCAGAGCCCGGCCAGCCGGATCAGAGGCCTGAAGACTGTCCCGAAGCCAACTGCTTCCCTCGGGGGCGGTCCTCCTCCCGGAGAGCTGCCCATCCCTTACCCTCACACACACCCCCAGCTTTGCTGATCTGCGGGGTGGTAGTCGCCGGAGCAGCTGAGCGGACATATCAAAATCACAGCATACCGGGATGTGATTGCTGCATTATTTAAATAAAGCGAAGCGATGTTCCACATATAGAAAGATCTGAGATGGCCCCACGTTTTCTCGTGCTTGTTACCCCTCCCCGCCACACACACACACACACACACACACACACACACACACACACATCCCAAGTGGGCGGGGTTTGTAAGCAGGACAGTTCCCAGGATGTCAAGAAGTCATTAGTTTGCATCGCCTGTGTGACTTCCTGACCTAAGATTTCGTCCTCGCTGTAGCAGTTCTGCTTAATTTAAAACGTCAATTGCTCTTGAAGAGCTGCTTCTTACTCTGCCAGACAGGGCTGCCCTCAAATCGACGTGGTTTCCATCCGGAAAGAGTCAAACGTCGAAGGAGATCGATAACTGTCTTTGTTTCTATTGTGGACAAACCCCCTTGGTACTCCTCAGGTTAGTGATAGATGGTTCCCGCTGCGCTCTTATCCAAGAGGCTCACTGCACCTTCATCCAAGAATCTCGCACCAACACGGACCACAGCTTCCGTCACTCAGAACGCGAGAATGGCCCTGTAACGTAGC
>PVJX010016490.1:0-40208 GCA_004027295.1 Dolichotis patagonum | reverse complement strand
GGTGTATGGCTTCTTTTTTCTTCTATGTACACAGCTTCTAAGCTTTCTTGGGGAGGGCTAGGGCTTTGAGCCTGCCTTTTGGTCTTTCCTTTTGTCATTTTTCTATATTTCCTTACTTTGAGCGGTGTTCCAAAGCTTTCTCTGCATGTGTGGCAAATTACCTGTTACACCCTCAGTTCCTGGAGGGGCAGTGGCTCCCTGACAGGCTCTTGGCTTCCTCACAGTGTCCTAACTCCCCTCTGTGGGCTCCTGGCTCCCTAAGTTGTAAGGGGAATGCTGGGTGTGGCCACCCCGGAGCCTGTGGAATCTCAGGCAGGCCAGGCCATCGTGCTTTGTCCCAGGGAGGTCTCCAGGAGGTTCCCTGCGAGTGAAGGGCCTACAGGTCCCAAAGAGTCAGGCCAGAATGTTGGTTTCTGAAAAGTTCCCGGTCCCAAACAGACCTGGCCAAGATGCCAGTCTCCACAATATTCCCAGTCCAAACAGCCCGGGCCACTCTGTGGGTCCGAGAGTTTCGGGTCCCAAAGAGACAGGCCGAGATACTGCTTTCTGGGAGACTTCCTGGGGGTGAAGTGCGGGGCTACATGCCCAAACAGACCTGGCCCAGATGCTGGTCTCCAGGCAGTTCCCTGTGGATGAAGGGCGGGCCTACCAGTCCCAAACAGTCGCGCTGAGATGCAGGTCTGCGCAGACTTTCGATCCAAACAGCCCAGGCCACTCTACGGGTCCGAGAGTTTTGGGTCCCAAAGAGACAGGCCGAGATGCTGCTTTCTGGGAGACTTCCTGGGGATGAAGCAAACCATGTGGTTTTGCAGAACCACTGTTTTCATTTGAACAGTTGCATCCATAAGCAACATCAAAGCCTGGTGCATAACATTCAAGGCCTGGGCCATAGGTTGAGCAAGGCTCCAACTTGGAGGGCGAGGTCTATTGTTCTCACCCGTGGTCTGATACTATTCCTGGTGATACTCCATATGCAGCAGAAAATTTTTGGGTAGATGCTATTCCTAGAGGTCAATCATTGCAATACCTGGTCAAGGTATCTGTTAAGTCATTCGCAGCAAGAGAGGAGCTCATGTTCTGATCCGTGAAACCCTACATGGTCATCGTTTATATATCTTGCCATAGGTCAAACAGAATCCCACGGTGGATGGTGCCCCATCAGTCACTCTTGAGCTGCCCAAGCGTGCAGCCAGAGAGTCAACCCCCTCAAGACAGCCCAACTGTCTATGTACACATGTAGGGGGCCTCCTTCATGTATCACAAGCAATCCCACTGACATCAACTCTGCCCATTGGCTTGACCTGCCGGTTCCAGTTTCAAACCAGGGTCTTCCATCCTGGGCTGGACAGGGACTGCTGTCTATTGTGGGCTTGGATCATGGGGAGGTCCTTCAGTATATCCAAGTCCCTCCTTCCCTACTGCATAGGGAACAGGGTTCAAGTCTTGCAGTCTATCCTCCTGGTCAGGTTCCTGGGCCATGCACATCATGGGTCCCAATACTGTTGCCAGTTCAGCTGCTAACAGACTAGCCAAGAAAGAGACCTAGTATTGGAGGTACATCCCCCATCATGTGAGAGTGGGGGCCTGTGCCACCCCACTCCGGAGATGGGTTGTTCACATCCATAGCCAGCTCTCTGTCTGTCCCATGATTCCTCAGAGGCATGCAGAGCAGTGTCCAGTGCTGCTGTTTCTCAGGCGGGTAATACCAGCTCTCGGCTCCCTTCCACCACTGTGACCAAAACCCAACAGGGTGCTTCTACCTTCCCTGTTTCTGCCATGGGCCCCAGCCAAATCCTTTATCACCCACATTGATGGTCAGGACAAAGGGCAGGGCAGTCAGTGACTCCTAGGGCTCGCACCTGGGCGACAGTCCTCTTTGAGTTCAGAAAAGCAGCTTCCACTGCATCTGTCCAGTCCCATGCTGTGCCCCTTTTGGTCATCTAGGATAAAGGACACAGCTAGGTAGTTAGGTGTGGTACTTCCACCAAAAATCCAGCAAGTCCACATACCCCTGTAACTGGCATACTGTCACAGGTCTGCTCTTACCTGATCATATAACATTCAAGAATTTGACAGACAAGCCAGTTCCCTGGACCTTGTCTTTGGCCATGGCCCACCCCAGCTTCTTTCAGACTGTACATGGCAGCTTTTAAATCTGCACGGCAATCAGAGGTTAACATAATATCATCGATATAATGAAACAGTGACACAGTGTGGCCTGGTCCAGGTGGCCACGTCCTGGGCCACCAGGCCATGACGAAGAGTTGGGCTATGCAAATAGCCTTGTGGCCACATCTGGACGATCCCTTGCCTGCCCTCCTGGGTGCTTCAGCCTGCCTCCCAATCAGGATGAAAAGAGGCCAGTGCCACCTCTTCCTGCTTTGCCCCCCTGCTATCTCCTTCTGGCCTTTGCCCATCAGCAGGTCAGTGTTGCTGCTTGGGGCATAACTTCCTCCAGAGAGTCTGAAACACACCCGAAGGCTGCCCATCCAGCTTATCTGTGGCTAGGCCAGCGGCCAGCAGCTCCATCTAGGTCTGGTGCTGACTGACCTTCAGTGGCTCCACAGCCAGTCCTTGCGGGGGACAGCCCCGCCTGCCCGGGGCCCCCCTTCTTTTTCTCCCTTGCCAGTACAGTTTTCACAGCTCTTGCCTTAACTAAGTGCCTCATTTCCACATCTCCCAGCCTGAGTAAGGCATCAACAGCATTGTGGGTTGGGTCATCAGGAAAGGGGGCTAGAAGGGCTGCCACTGACCCCGAATGTTCCAGTTGGCCCACTCACGAGGATTACGTCCTTCATGCGTGCTGTCAGCAGCTCCTCCTCTGGGCTGTGGTACTGCAGTGCAGACATCATCTGCCACATGCCCATTTCATGTAGCATAGTTCTCAAGTCTAGGCAGGTTGTCCACTTAGTGACTTACTCTAGCAGGTCACCTGGATTCTCCCAAATTAGGCGAGCCACTGCCATCAATTTATCACAGCCTGATTACCCGGTTCCGGGTTTGTCCTCTGCATGTTCTGCAGAGCACATCTCATAACGGGGGTGCTATTGGGGACATCTCCTGTGGGCTTAACTGCGTGTTATCAACCCTATCATCCCGCAGTTGTAGCAACAATGAAGGCACTGTTCAGCCACCTTCTGCTTTGTTTTGCCAGCTCCTGCTGCTCCATGGCTGTATAGATAATGCATGTCATGCACTGGCTAGAGATAGACAGCCCTCCCAGACTCCTTCCTGGGCTAGGGGCTCCTCTACCTCCACTTTTTGATGAATAGCAGGCCTAGCATGCAAATTTTTCCAGGGGGTTTTCTTGGACATGAGGACTGAAGCTTCTGAAGACATTTCTGGAGGAGGCAGAGCTTCCCACACCTTGCAACGTGAGCTCTGCAGCAGCCAGCCACTGCTCACAGTCCTCCTCTATCTGCTTCAGCTGGTCTATTTGCCGGACTAGGCCATCCACTTCTTGATTTAAGAGACAGAAGAGAGTGAAAAACAGCCAAGCCATCCACTCCACCTTTCCATTGTGACAGGGAGGACTTTGTCTGTCTATTGCTCCCAAGACTTGCAAGACCTCCCCAAGCTCCAAATGGACTGATTCTCAATTGTCTGGGGCCTTTCAAGATGCCAAGAAAGTAGCTACAGGTAGCCATGGGGAGACCAGGATCATTTATCAGCCGTTCCCTCACTTCAGGTGCTAGTTCCACAGCTGCCATGAGACCATTCACCTCAAGGTGCATCTTGTATGATTCTTATACAGGACATTATCTCACATTTACATTCTTACACAGAGCATAACCAGTGCCCACATATTCGCCTGTGTTAAGTCATGGTTACATAACTGTATCCCACTGTGCGCCCACTCTAGACAACCAGGGTCATGTCCTCAGGTGTCCTTCGATGCCTTTGAGCTTTGAAGCACTTTGAGTGGTTCCCCACATGCTTGTTCCTGCAGGTTGAGTTGAAACTTTGGAAATCATGGAACCTCAAGACAGTCACCTATTGCTTGGATATCTGAAACCAGGACACAGTGATAGCACTGCATGCTTGCAGGGCATCTTGCCGGGTCCAGACTCTGAAACCTCTGGGTCCACACCTGTCAGCTGAGATTAGCCTTCAGCTATGGAGCCTTAACCTCGTAGCTTCCTCCTCTGACTTGGCCATAGTGTAACAATGGTGCCCACTGCATAGCCATGATTTTCAATCCTATCTCTAGGAACTCTCCAAGATGAATATGCTTGTTGTCATTTTGAAGATGAGAAAAATGAGGTTCAAAGCAGCTAACTGACTTCTCCATAGAATGGCAGACTTGGAGTTGATTGAGACTTATCCAGTGCCCATATTATCAAACTCCAAATCTTTCCCTTCCATTCAGTTTCATGCCCCCCACCTCGATCTCTTTTCTTCCTCAGCATTTTTTTCCTGGGCCCCACTACATGTGGCAGCTCCATATTTAAAACTCTTTACCTTTTCTCAAAGCAAGTCAATAATAGGTCCGACTGTGTTAATGAAACTGGACACAGAAAGCCAAATGTCACGAGGCAGAATGATGTTACCTAACTCCTCCTGAAAGGAGAAGCAAGTATATTCATGCCCTTCCTATCACCACCTTTTATATTGGCTTATAACTTATTTCCCCTAGAAAATTATGAGAAAGAAGCCACTGCTTTAGTTTTATAGAGCAGTGATTAATATCACACCGAACTATGGACTGTTAATCTGGCAATGAAAATGCAATCAAAGTTTTGTAAGGGCTCAGAACAATTTTATCTTGGTCATTAAAACTTGCATTTTTATTTTACCCCATGTCTCTTTGTTTCTTACAGACAAATAAGCTTAAAGGACATAAGCGAGGTAAGTAGCAATTGTTCCCCTGGGAAACAAAAAGGCAATTTGTGTGCATTAAATGACCACCCCGAGCAAAATCCTACTTGCTTTGGGTTCTCCATCACACTAACTCCCAAAGTAGCTGTGCTCCAAATGTATTGTCATCCCTCTTTAAAGGTGAGAAAACCAAAGTAAAACAAATGACACTCCAGGCTGTAAACCAGGGCCTATTCCCCCACCATGCTCACTTCACGTTTGCTGGTACAATGGGAAGCACGCTGCCCCCTTCCACAGGGAAGATGGTCTCCACAGATGGCACCCAACCTCCAGCATCGCAGAAATGAAGTGCTGGAAGCCACACTGCACCTTGATATTTGTCCTTCAAGGAAAGACTGCAAAGTAGAAGGAGGAGGATGTCCAGTGTCACATGAATCTGGGTTTTGAATCTTGCTCTGCCGCCTCCTGGCTTTTGTGATTTTGGGCAAGTGTCCCCGTGCATCAGGTTTCTGCTTGCTCAGCCACAAAATAGAAATGATACATTTCCTTGTAAAATTGTTGTGATAACATCAAAAAATCTCAATAGATACATGAATGGCCAATGGAGGGTCAGCAAATAAAAGGCAGGGGAGGTGCAGCTGTCCTAGAGTTTTCTAGGGGTGTTATGCCCTTAAATTCACAAAGAGCAAGTTTCTGAGGAAGAGGGTGACTAATGGAAGATTTCTGTCCAACATACGTGGCGTCGCCTCACTCTATTGGGCTGCTAACACATTCTCTCTTGTCTTCTTGTTTGACCTATGCTCTTATGTCTACCATAGAGGCTGACTGCCTTCCTTGCTTCCTTCCTCTTCCTTCTCTGATAGTCTTAGGAGAATGCTAATATCAAAAGTCACATCTTTAGTTTGTCACTCAAACAAGACATTTATTCTGTTTAATCCACAAAATGATTAATCATGTCAAGAAGGGTAACATGGATGAGATAAACAGCTCTGGTCTGTAGAGGATGTTCCAGGCTCATGCTCTTCTGAGAGTCGTTGGGGTTCCTGAATGCCACCAGGCAGGCGCAAGCTGAGCAGGGTGCTCTGCTGCTGGGGAAGCCCACACATCCTGGTACTGCACCCCTGGTACTGCACCCAGGACCCCGCCCCTCTCTCCCTTAGGTTGGACCAGTGTGCCTCAAGTAGAGATTGGCTGCCCCTCAAGTCCATAATGCACTGGTCAGCCTGAGGGGACAGTGGGTCTTCCAGTCACCAACAAGCCAGAGGGAAACAGGAAAGTTCACCTTAAGCAGCTGGGTGCAGGATTGCTTGTTTTCTCTGCACCTTTGCTTGGTTTCTGCTAGCAATTGGCATCATCTAAGGAAAAATATCTAGGAGCAAAACACCTTCCTTTTTATCATTTGCCAAGATGCTTCCCCCAAAGCCCAAGTAGAACAGGAAAC
Organism: Dolichotis patagonum; assembly: GCA_004027295.1. NCBI lineage: Eukaryota > Metazoa > Chordata > Mammalia > Rodentia > Caviidae > Dolichotis > Dolichotis patagonum. The sequence continues at coordinate 33,949 of PVJX010016490.1, read as the reverse complement.
ACCACACTTCTGAGCACCTGAAGTGCTTGCTTAATTACCTTGGAAAGTAGACTATTCCAGGAGAATACTGCCCGCCTCAAGTCAAACGCAACCGACACTTCACAGTTTGCAAAGTGGGGACTCATAGTCTTTTTCCATCCACACAAAGCCCTAAGAGAAAAACGAAGCCTGAGAGAGACACGGCACGCTGCCAGAGCGCCTGAGGCTGGCAGGACACAGGGCCAACCCTGATCCGTCCATCCAGGGCTGCGCCCACGGCCATGACTCTCCTCCTCAAAAACTACTGAGGAAGCCTGGGCTAAACAATAAGAGACCTTAGACAAGAAAGGATGGAAGAAAAGAAAGAGAGAAGGAAGAGCAAGTGCAAGGGAGGAAGAATGGAGGTGTTACCGTCTCACTGGATTCTGCTAACTTTCTAACAGCAAAAAAAGCTAGAGGAGAAAAGCTAGAGAGACCTCACTCTACCTTTTATTGCATTGATTTTAAATTCAGAGATCTCTACCAAAAAGCTGGCTGGGTCTCAATGAAATAAAACAGTGACTCTCCCCAAGCAGGGTTTCTCCACCAGCAGGCTTTATGGTTCTGCTTCCCCACGCCGTTCAGTAGCCCGGGAACTGTCCTGTGTGATTGAGTGCTTGGAGCAGGCAGATTCAGAGTCCTGGGGAAGACTCGGTGAGGAGACTTCCAAGCCACTCCTTAGAATGGATCCATGACCCTTACTACTGAGCCCATAGATTTACCCCTTCTTGCCATCATAGTAAAATACATGTCCTCTTCCCTGAACCCCGAGGGATGCCAAGGTCATTAAAGCACAAAGCCCCATCTTCTGGCTGGCTTCAGACAAGACATCAGCTGCTGCTCTAAGGTAGCTGCTACAAATTTCTGAGCCAAAACCTTTGTGAGTCAGGAGAGCAGGGCTGCGGGGCAGCCTGGCCAAGAGATGACTATAAATGCGGGCAATGGCATCACCTCTTTGCAGCTCATCTGCAAACCAATGGCTTTTAATGCCATTCACACTTTTAAGTTCCATTTGAAATTTTGCTGAAAGGTATAATAAACCTTCCTCACCCCATAAAAAACATATGCATATACTTTTATTCTAGAACCTTTGTAAACCTCCCTTGACAATCCAATGACCTTTTTCATCCCTCAGGCTAACAAGTTCTTATCTAAATGGTACCTAACATCTTTTTCAGCTGATAGCATGGCTGAAAGGGAATTCGTGAGATTACTTGTGAATAAATAAACCTTTCAGCAAATATTGTCCCTATGGAAAGGTTTTTAAAGAGCCGCATGTGGTCAAAGGTAAAAGTCATTCAATAAAGGTTCCTGACAAGGTATGATCTGTAATTTGCCACTTTTAAGGAAGGAAAGAAAAAGGAACTATTGGAGAAATAAATACCTGTTTTTAAAAATGTAACTATTATCTGCTCATTTCCTTAAATAAAATTTCAGAACAAGTATAAAGAAAAATTAGTCATAGCCTCACCACTTAGACCAGAACTTCTATTAATATTTTGTCATAGTTCTTTAAACCTGTTTTTCTTCATTCACATGCACATGTATATACATTTAAAACATACCAACATGTATGGGTCTTGTTTTTATCCTGAATTTTTTATGTGACACTGAGGCATACTTTTAGCATAATCTTATTCTGTTCTCTACATAAACACCTGTAATGCCTTCAAAATATTCCAATAAGCAAGTATAGCATGGAAATTAACAATTCATATTGATCTGGACGAGTAAACTGCTTCAGAAGATTGATGTTATAAGCAGTGATATGCTGAACATCCTTGTACCTAGAACTTGCTACAGATTTCCATTTGGTTCTTAGAAAACTGTCTCATCAAAGCAATTGCTGCAATAAGAGTATCTCTAAAGGCACCTGGCAACTATGACTAAAGTGCTGTCCAAAAGACTCAAAGCAAGTTATAGTGCCATTGGTTGACTATATGTTTGTCTGTTGCATCATATTGTTGCAGGCAGCTGAGTTAGCTAGAAATATTATAGGCAGTGAGACAGGGCCAGGTCCTGGGAGGAGCCAGCACAGAGGACCAGACACCTTGCAACTATGGTGAACACAGATACCTCCTGCTGTGGGCCAGGTCTCAAGACAAAAGATCAAGCAAATGCAACCACACCCTAAGGACTGATATTCTACATAGTTCCTTATCATGCTGTGTAAGCCGGCAGTCACCATCCAAACCCTCTAGGGAAGAGTCACTGCTCTCTAGGAATGCCTGCTTTCTATGTGACTTGCTTCCCCATTTGTCCCTGATTTAATCAATTTTATCTGAACTATTAATCTTATTGGTTAACCATAGTTCTGTCCCACCTTATGCCCACCTGCCTTACGGGTTCCCAGTTTTCCCCACCTCAAACCCAGCTCACCCCATGATTTTACTCTATAAAAGTCCCTAGAAAAGACAGAGTCTTTGGCAACCCGCTCAGGACCCCTTCTGTCTCTCTCAGACAGAAGCTTTCTCTCTCTGAATAAGTATATTCTACTCTTCACCTCCATTTTTCCTAAAACTCATTGTTCAATTTTAGAGAACACGAACTCATACTGGACATAGTAGGTTGGGAGTTTCATTCCCCTATAACAATACAAAGAGTATAAAAGTTTAACTTTATAGTCTTTGGGGAAGCCAGGTAGATTTTTGAAAAATTGATACCAACAATTTTTCCCAAACTCTACTAACCAAATGCTCCAAAAAACTACTAGTATTCTATTAAATCCTCTATCACCAGAAGTCATACATTGCTTTTTTATTATTATTCAATACAGGCCCTGCAAGCAGAAAAAGGTAAGTTGTTTACAAAGATTTTCTTACTCCAATGCCATTAGCATAAACTCTGTTTCTAGATCTATGGGACTCGTCATTATTGAAAAGGATTGTTTTGAAGTCTGATCCATATGGGTGTGTGTGAGTGTGAGTGTGCATGTGTGTGTCTGTGTGTGTGTGTGTGTGTGTGTGTGTACAATGATGTGGTCCAGGTGAAAGCTGAGTGTCCTAGTGTATTCAAAAGCCCTCCAGTTTAACAGGGTAATTTAAGTCAGAGGTGGATCAATCTTTTTTCTTAAGCCACCATCACCCCTTGCCACTCTGGAAAGAAATTACTGCCCCCCTGCTCTCCATAAGATTGGCGTCTCTTGTCCAGTGACATCACCCATACTTGTTACACACACACATACACACACACGCCCTCATCCACACACGGATGTGCGCACTGCTGGGGATGCTCTGTAGAGGCATAGAATCCAACTCTCACAGCGGGCACGGGTGGTACCTTTATGCTCACCTTTGCAATACCGTTTCCATTCCTTTAAAAGGGTGAAATGTGCCCAAAGGCAAAGGACCTGCCTATGGCCCCAAGAGTTACAAATAAGCAGCCAGTTCCACAGAGCAACTTTGGGTCTGGAATTCAGAGACCTGCCACCAACTCACTGTGTGATTTTGGTCACGTTGCATTTTCTCTCTGGGTCTCAGTATAGCCCTTCTCTAGATACAGAGGAAGTTAAGTTGAAGAGGGTACTGCCTGGGATTGTGGAGTCCTGAGGGAGGACTGGAGGTTTATGGGCAATTTTAAATAGTATTGAAACAGTGAAAACTTTCTCACCATAGTAACGAAAATGTTCAGGGGCTTTGCTTCAAGCTCGGGGGTTACCAGTGCAGCAATGTGACATTGGTCAGCGCAGGAGGGTGAATGCTCTGGTTGGCTGCTGAAGACATGAAATGATTTTATGGGATGTGGGATTAATAGACCGGTCATGGACTCCAATCACATTTCCACTAATCTCAGTGCTTCCATCAAAGGTGTCCAGTTTGTGATCAACCTTGGACACAACCCTGAGTAACAACCGAAATTAAGCCACCTGGGTCAGTGTCAGCTGTATGCCTCCTTGGCTTTATTACTTGCCATCAGCACTCGGAGAGCGTTTATAGGATTTCATATCATAGTATTGTTATGCGCCCTTGTCATTCTGGGTGACTGGTTAGAATCTAGCTGTGAAGAAAAGGAAATAAAAAGCAGTGACACTGGCAGTGTATGTAATTGCTAAATAATCACAACCTGTACACTCGGCAGAAGTTTTCAAACTTTGATGATCCAGGGGAAAATATTGAGAAAATGTATCCCCATTGTCACCCACTGGGAACTTCTGGTCTACATTAGTATTCTGGACGCACACCTGGCCCATCACAGGATGGGCTTGAGGACACAGGTGGCAGGTGGCGGTGGGTGTCTCCATGTCTGACAGAGTCCCTTACATTAATTCTCTCCTCATCAAGATCCTGGCTCAGAAATCTTTGCCCCAAAGGCCTTCTTTACCCATACACATGGCCACAATGCATCCCAGTGCACTCTGATTTCTTATACTTTCTTACTATTGATCTACTTATACGATGAGAATGAAGCCAGAAGTCTTAAACTCACTGGTGTAAAATATCCCCTAGAAGACCTTCCAATGCAGTATCCTATATTTCTGAGATGGGAAGCATTCAGTGCAACCTTTATAGCTGCAGAGAAATGACACCCCCAGAAGTTGGGAGAGTTATAGAATATATGAGTTATGGTTTCCACTGACCACATACAGCCTCTTAATTATAATCCACAGATCAGTAAGGTGAAATTATAGTGCTGGTTGGACTTTTAATCATCCTCAGTCATTTTTAATATTCGACCTGACCAAATTATGTCTTGCCTTTAGTTTCTCATCACCAGATAAAGCCTGAATCATCTCACCCACTGGAAAACGAAAATGCTCAGAAGACTCCACCTCCCATTACCAGGTAAGGAGCCAGGAATTTGCTAGGTTCCAGCTCAGGGGTCAGGCTGAGTGCTGTCTTGAACAAGGATTGCTAAGACTTGAGAACAGAGAATATCTCTGGCCTTTAATTCTGAAGCTCTGAAAGCTGGGACTCCCAGCAGTTGTTCAGTGCTATAATATTGTCCTTTCTGCAATTTACAGTGATGGATCTAATGTTAGAGAAGTAGGAGAGATTTTAAGAACTGAATACTAACTGGATAGGATTTACTGGAATAGATGCTAATCAGTCTCGGAGGAAAAGTTGTCTGTCTCTTACTTCTCAGTTGATGTCCACATCAAAGTGCATGGTCGCTTTTGAACATCACTTCATAGATGATCAGGTATGGGAAACGCCATTCTGTGAGGGAGTAATTGTCTGATCAGGTAACCCCGAAGCACAGGCTGTCACATGACTCATTGACTGAGGCCCTATAAATCAGCAGAGGCTCCCCTTACAGACCTAAGGCCTCAGGTGAGTCCCAGGAGACCCTCGTTTTCTGACTCTGGCTGAAGGCTGTGACCTCAGCCCTGCCACTTCCCCTCACACCCCGCTCTACAGCCTCATGCTGCCCCCTGCCAGCTACCATGCTCCCCTCGCTGAAGGGCCCTGCACACCCAACTCCGCTGCCCGGAGCTCGTCCTCCATGCTTGCTCTTTGCCACTCTCTTGCTGCTTGGAAAACTTTTCATCTGTCACTTGCCAGCCTAAAAGCGCACTCTCACCAGCAGGTAATTCTTCCCATTTCCCACCTGGGAAAAACGAGGCCCAGTGACATGGAGTCCTTTTCACTTGAAACTGAATCCAACTCCAAGCCCTGAGCACTTTCCAGGAGGCCATGTTGCCTATGATGACTTGATTCTAAAAATGCCACCCGTGAGCCATGACTCTCCCTGGGACTTTATGTCACCACTAGTGAACAGTGTGACTCCCATAGAAAGCTCAATTAGAGCTGGGTATCCAGAGTGCAGTCAATGAATGCCAGCCCCATCACTGTTCCCAGGTCCCAGGCAGTGGCAGCACAGTGACTTCCCCTGACACCTTCTCCTCCTCCGTTTGTTTTTATACCCCATTTTGCACCGTCAGGAAGTTTGCTATCAACCTTCAGATGGTAATAATCTTCATAACAATCTTAGGCTGTTCAAATCCCAATCTGACACTATTCCACCTCAGAGTATGCCTTCTTGGCTGAGCCTGGTGACACAGGCCAGAATGACAGCACTCTGGAAGGCTGACGCAGGAGGACTAAAAATTAGAGCCCCTCCTGGAAAACCTAGCAATGTAGTGAGACCCTGTTATATAGAAAAAAGGAAAGAAAAGAAAAAAGGAACAGGCATGTAACTAAGTGCAAAGGCCCTAGGTTCAATCTCCTATAGTGAAAAAATAATTCTCGCTGTAATTTTTACAAAGAAAATAGTCATCATATTATAGTGAAGAGACACGGAGCTCTTCAGACTTATATGTGCAGTCATTGTTGGAAGGGACCTGGGTTCATTTTACTTGCCTAATTTATTGAACAAAATCAATTGATTTTAATTCCTCACTTAACATACTGCTTCCTCTAAGTCCCCTTCTCAGACTTACTTCCCACTCCGAATGCCAGTGCTCCTCAGAGGTCACCTGAGGAGGTCTCCTCTCATTCCCTTCAATGTCCAGCGTCACCTCCATGTTCATAATGCCTAAGTTTCCATTTTTTGCTCAAACTACCGTTCTTGGCTCCGGATCGCTATTTCCAATGAAACAGGGCGCAGAGTTCCTTAAGGAGATCACAGGCACTGCAAGCTGGTCATTTTGAAAACTGAACCCCTCGAATTTACGTTCATTGCAAAACTGACACCACTGTCCTCCCGCAAACCTTCCCACACAATCCATTTCCAGCTTCCCAAGTTCCAAACACGACTTGAGTCTCTCAGTCTTCGCCTCACTTCCCCACCTTGTAAACCAGCTACCCTGAGTACTACAATGGCCCAAAGACACTGGGACTGTCCAATTCTGCCTTCCACACACACAGAACTACTTCCAGACTGTGGCCAAACAAGTCACATTTTCTTGCCTCTGATCCATAGTACATGGTGCTCTGTCTGCCCAAAATACACTCTTCTTATGACTCTTCAGGGCTGAACTCAGCATCTCACCCAGAAGCCTGTGCTGCCAACCAGAGCAACTCCATGTTTTAGCAGTCTTTCTATTAGCAATAATCGCGCCTCGGATAAATCTCATTGGCTACGATACTGCCACTGAGCAAAGCTTAGCGGTCTTTCTTTGCCACAGGAGAGCTGGTTCTGTGTGCACCTTTACTGTGACATTCTCTCAGTGTATTACAGTGATGACACAATTTGTCTTCCCTGCATCCCTTATTTATTTAACATTCCCTATACCTACCATGCATCCAGTAAGGTCTCAGCATGTGTTTGCTAGATGAAAGGGTCATCATTTTGACCTTAGTTTTAGTTTGAGGATTTCTTGTTTCCTCACTTATAAACTATGTACCAGAGATCTAAAATATCTTGAGGATATTCTTCATCATTTGCTATTTCCCCCCAAAAAGCCTAAAAGATAGAACAGAGAAACTTTACTGCTCATAAACTTGTCACAGATTTTTAACAACTAGCTCCTAGTAATAGGATGGTGTTTTCATAGTTGAGAATTTGGATATCAGACATCCAAACAGTGTTGGCAAGAGTGTGGCAATCAAGTCATCTGCTGGCATTTTTACCTACAAAGACCTTGGCTTTCTCAGAGAGAACAAAAACCAGATATACATGTAGTTGATTTCACTGGTGCTAGAAAAAAGGTACAGTTTCCTTTAATTAACCCAGAGGCTTTTGCTGTGGATAGCACAGTCCTTGGAATGGAAAGTGCCCTGCATAATTAGATTTAACTCTGTTAGCACCTGGAGCTTATATTGACAATGTGGACCATAGTACAAAATGAACCAGAAAATTAGAGCTAGGTGGGAAGTAAAGCTATCGCTGAACAATCTTGGTAATACTGTTTAGAGATGCATATTGCTGTTTTGATTGGCTTGTATCTTTATAATCCTCTGTTCCTTTTTGGAATTCCTTACAGCACTCCACACAGCTTTCAAACTCAGCGCACATTTTAAGAAGTAATAAAATTTGGAAACTCTTCTGTCTAGCGATAGCTGATTCTTAATCACTAAACAAATTCAATAGAACATGAGCCCAAGTAAACATCAGTTTCTACGATTGTAACTGTAAAGCACGTCTAAACTCTTGGCTTTCAAAGCTAAAGAATTATGAAATGTGTTTGCTCACATGATATGGGGAACACTTTGTCTGATCAATTTATTCCGTATCTAATATTTGCTAGTATTAAGAAAGGAGAACATGCAGGCTCTCGGTGGCTTGGAAAACCAACAATTCTTCTAGCATATTCAGTAAAATGAAGTAACATGAAGTGCTTTATAAATTTAACACCAGAGCCTGACCACGGACCCCGCCCCTGGCTGGAACTGTACCTTGCATGGGAAATTCTAACGTTCTACAATTTTACCATTTCCTTTAGTTCTTCCTTCACGCTGAGAAGCCACAACATGCGAGACAGAGGTAAGGCCACTTGAAGTAAGAATTATGAAATGAATAGGTAAGGAGTGTCATGCTGTGATATTCCTGCATTGCGGCTTATCTTTAGTGTGCCTCGGAATCACCGAGCTGATGTGTAGAGACGTGATTAGCTCATTTTTGTTGGCTGCTAGCACTTCATTGGGTTAATTTGACATAATTGTAATTTGTAACTGAATCTAGTCACAGAGGTTATTTCCATATATGTTAGGAGCACTGCTGTCGATGTCTTCCCATGTAGATGACAGGGTCACTTCTCTGTCTCAGATAGAATTTGCTGGAGATCTGAGTAGGCTAGGTGTCTCTTCTGCTGCCTCAGATGTACTCTCCAGAGCAGACGTGTCAAATGGTCACCCACAGTTTATGGGTCAGTCCCCTTTGCTCTTCTCCTCTCCAACAGCTGTTGATGAAAAACCCTTAATGTTTCCCAATCCACTGGGTTAGATCTCGATTTATCTCAGGAAAAAAAAATCTGTGAAGCAAACAAAAAAAAAAAAATCTACAACTGATCTCTCTTGCCAATTGATTGTAAAGCTAGAACCCGGGATACCGTGTTTGCGTAGCTGTCTCAGTGTTGCAGTTTGGACATGAAATGTCCCCCAGTGGCTTGCCCATTGAAGGTTTGGTCCGCTCTGCCCCGCTGCTCAGAAAGCAGCCTTTTGGGTGGAGACTGGATCACGAGGATGTTAATTTTATCAATGCATTAATTCCTTCCTGGATTCATAATTTGATGGCATGAGTGGGAGGTGACGGAAAGTCCAGGAGGCACATATGAATTAGAGGAAGTAGGTGGCAGGGGCAAGTCCTGGAAAGGTACCCCTTGTCTCAGCCACTTGCCCTCTCTTTTCTCTGTTTTCTGCCCACCAGCTGGGGTAGCTTTCGCCTAATCGCTTACACTCTACCCTCAAGACAATCAGCTTGGCCTCAGGCCCACAGCTACCAGGCCCAGCAAAAATGGCCTGAAACCGCCAAAATCATGAGCCAAAACAAACCTGTCATCCCTTTAAGCTGATTTTCTCAGGTGTTTTGTCACAGTGATATAAATCTGATTAACACTAAGGCAGCATATAAATAGTGGCATATGACTATTACTGGTGGGTTTTGATATTATTAGCATTATTTAGACCAAACTGACTCCACTAGGCTATATTCACCTCTATATTTTATGTTCAGGTTTAGTCCTGCAGTCTGTCTTTTGAGTCAGAAAGCAGAATTAAGTCTGAAGGAAGCAGACACTGGCATATGGTACGGAGCTTGAGGACCTCTATTCTTAGTTCCAGTTCTGCCTCTCTCCCTACCGTACAGTCATCTGGAGCAAGCTCATTCTTTGTGCTTTATAGTCCTTTATCCACAAAATTCAAATAACAGCTCACAGAGTAATAAACATGTATTGCGCACATACCCTTGCACGCACAGAGACTTGCTTGACACCCAGTAGGTAAGGGATACATTTTATTTTTTTATTTTTTGGTACTAGGTTTTTACACTGAACTACATACCCAGTCCTTTTAAAATTTTTTATTTTTGGAGATAGGGTTCCCTAAGTTACCAAGCTGTACCAGATTTCTAGGATTACAAGCATGTGCCACCATGGCCTTATTTTCTGAAGTCTCTGTCCTCCTCCATGCCTGGCTGACCTTAGGAGATTTCCAAGTTTTCTCACTCCACATCTGTCATGACATCTGGAACTTACGATTTTGTAGCCTAAGTCCTAGGTGATAAGCCCATTTCCCCTAATGCGCAGACTGTAAATAGGAGTTTCCCAGAGATGACTCCTAGAAAAATGATCGAAGAGAACTGTGATTAACCCAGGGAACTCCATCCCTAGGAGCACTGCTAAAACTCAGCTCTGGGTTATGAGCACGAAAGACAGAGAATCCAGGCAGCAAATCCAGTTGCCGAACAGGTCCAGAAGGGGATTACTTCAGTGGTGGTGGGGGGGGGGAGGCACTGAAAATACATTGCCAGAGGAGGGAAGCAGATAACTTAAAAAAGAATCTGGAGTCTTTTTAATGTGGATGATTAGAATCATGCACAAATGCAAAGTAAAGGGCAATGAAGGAAGAACAGGACTGCTAGTGAAGAGAGGGGCCTTCCCAGCATGAGGCCAGCCAACATCCTAGGGCTGTATGCAGATTTTTGCACTGGGCTCTTTTAGATTGCCCTCCACTCATCTCAGAGGAAGCAAGTTTCCTGCCAGAAACCCAGAATGCACAGGGCAAACATCTCAGCCTATCATTTCCTCTTTTAGTCAAAAGACATTTACCAAGCACACAGTTTATAACCAAAATTAGTCCGGACTCTAAGTGTATTTTCACACTTACAGAGACAGCCCCACCCCTGTTAACCAGCTCTTATGCACCTGCAATGTCCCCTTCAGCTTTCTACTGACTAACAAGTCTTCTCCAGATCCCCATACTGGCAATATTAGGTATGCAGAAAGTTGTTTTCTATCTCTGCACTCATAGACTTCTCAGTCTACCAGGGCCTCTGAAGCCTTTTGGTTATAACTTGAATGCCTCAAAGGTGGGCATTCACATAGAGCTCTGAAATCTACATCCTTGCCGATACAGATATTATTATCCTTATCATAACAATGAGTAAACACTTTTGGAAAACTTGGCTAGTTATGGTTGCACCCACATGTAATCCCAACTTTCTGGAAAGCTGAGGCAGGAGGATCTCAAGTTCAAAGTCAGTCTTGAAATAAGGAGACCCCATTTCAGAACTACAAAGGCAACCAAAAAACAAGAGTAGTTATTTTGAGTATTTCAGTCACTGTTTGATAAACACATTTGGCTGAGGTATCTTTGAAATGAAGTCAGAGTTAAACTATGAAGAACAAATGAATCTCAAAACAAACAAAAAGATTGACATATCGAAAGAAGGCCGAGAAATACTCATTCATACTCTCCAACAGTAACAGCGTTGCTCTTTAATTTGGCTCATGTCTTTGGAGGACTCCATCCATGGTTGGCTGGCTTCAAAGAAGAAAAGGCATGATGGATGGATATGGTAGAGGTTTGCTCACCTGATGGCAAAGAGAGAGATGGAAGCGGAGGGAGAGGAGTAGAGCCAGAGAGTGAGACAGACCCTCCACAGGCAAGTCCTCAGTGACTCACCTCTTCCAGCAGAAGCCCACCTTGTCACAGCTCACCAATGAATACATACATCCATGACCCAATCACTCTCCAGCAGCCCCACTCTGTACACATGAGATTTTCAGGGTGCATTCTAGATCTAAAGCATAAAATCAGCAACACACAGAGCTAGCCCATATAAAATGACCAGCGTGGTTTGGGGGTCAGGGTTGCACTGAGTACTAACTACATATTAGTACTTATTGATAATATAATTTTACAACCTGTGCCTTTTGTTATTCACTTTCCCGTTCTCACATGATATTGGTCACCTACCCACAATGTTCTTCCACTTAACTGTCAGTGTCTTCACAGCTGTACCTTCTCCTTTTCCAAGTAGGAGAATCGTACTTCACAGAGTTATAAAACTCAAATGCATGTTTCATGTATGAAGAACTTTCCAAAGTTTAACTATTCTCATTACTTTGTAATGAAATGAATTAATTGCTTGAGTGAAACACAGGCTTAGAATTTCATTCAGTCAACAATGACTCTGCCAGGCCTTTGTAAGAATATCATATGACAGTCGTTTTGTTTTTTGTTTTGTTTTGTTTTGTTTAACTCATTCTCTAAACACACTACAAATGCACAAATGTTTCCCAATGGTCTTTTTAAAGTAGAGCTTTTTAAATATTCAAGCAAGGCACAGAGGATTGAGAAATAACAGATCAGCTGCCACAATATCATGAAAAATTCATAATCACTGAACACTGGAATGAATGAAGCATGAGCTAAGTGATAGGAAATGTTGATAGTGATTGTTTTCCTCTCTCTAGAATGTTCTCACTGCTTCCACCCATGTTGAAAAAATAGCAATGGCCTCTGTCTACCAGCCCACTGTAATTTAAAGTGAAGCTTTAATGTCTATAGTATATTAACATATCTCCATTAGCGTTCTCTTATTAGGGTTACCTGGCTTGTGGTTCTCTATCCTCTTACTTGTAATTTCTCTGTGCCATTCTACTTTACATACATGCAATTAGCACAATTCTGGAACTTTTAAACCAACCCACAGCTGATTTTTAAATGCTAAGTTTGTACCTTTGATATTTATTGTAATACTAATATTGTGATATAGTTTACGTTACTCTGTTCTTGCCACTTACCTACTTTTCATTAACTTTCTAATTTTTTTCCTATAATATACTGGATTCATCTCCACATTCCTCTTCATTTTAACCTTTTTTGGGAATAATTTCATAATTATTCTTCAGTTTGTTATCTTTAACATTTTACGTAAAGATATGCTTGACTTTTAAAAATCTGAGGTTCATATTTTCTTTTTAAATGATACAGAAATTTAAATATGGAGTCTCACCACTTGAAAGTTAAATTTTATTACTTATAGAAGTTTAGAAGAATGGGTTTTTTTTAACTTTGTTACTATTTTCAAGATCATAAATTGGTAAGTAGAATTTAATACTAAAATAATACAATTAAGCTTTATGTGATTGATTTTGTGCAACAATTATTTTGATATTTTATTAGGTCAACTTTAAAAACCATAATATCTGGTACCATTAAAACAGAAATTTCAAGGATTCAGGAGTACAGTTTGTTCTCCTCAGTGATCTTGGAGAGAAATTTGGCTTTTCGATATCAAGAAGTAGAATAAACGCAGATAAACACTGAATACTATGGTAACTGGCATGTACATTTTTACTCTTTCATTTAATATTTATTTCATCTAAAAAATCATATTGGGTCCAAAGTTCTTCTTAAGCTGTTCACCAGGACTGTAACTTCAGTTATACTTTTTAAACTGCTTAAAATTGTGTCCCAACCCTAACCACCTCTTTTCCATTTTGTGTAATTTTTGTCTAGTACTTTACTTACATAGGATTTTTGTATTCCCAAGTTTTTATTATTCTTTATCATTATTCCTACATCAAACTACTAACATACTTTCAAATGTCTTTGCTGTTTCCACTGATTCCTTTCTCCATCATTATGATCCAAATTTCATTGAATTTACCTTTTATTCATTTTTATTAGAAGAACATGCAATTTATGTGAATAATTACTTATTTACTTATTTACTTGTGTGATACTGGGGACTGATCTCAGGGAGCACTGAGCTAAATTCCCAGCCACACATCCCTTTGTTTTGGGAGATTTGTGTGTGTGTGTGTGTGTGTGTGTGTGTGTGTGTTGTGTGTGTGACTGTATTTAGAGAGACAGAGACTGGCTAAGTTACCAAGGCAGGCCTCAAACTCAAGATCCTTCTCCTTTGGCCCTCTGAGTAGCTGGGATTACAGACATTTGTTACGATGCCTGGCTAGAGATACTTTACTTTGACTGACATGCATAGAGAAATGACATGCAAAAATGTGATGAGATGTAGTGTCTTAAAACTTCAATGCCAAGCGAAATTAAAACCCTATCAGTGAACTCTTGGTGTTTATTGCTTTAACGTGCACTGGCCTGTTTTGCATCTGAATTCATCTTTCCTCAGGCGTGAAGCTGTAGCATCATGCAGGGCTCCCTTGGCAGTAAGGGTTCACAGATGGACCCATCTCCCAGTGTTAATATAGACGTGTTGGGCGCATTTTCAGTGCGGGGGGTAAATATCTGAAATCACTTACGAGGAAGGAAAGGTTTCCTTTCAGCTCACATCCTAGTGGGTTTAGTTCAAGGTCACGTGGCCCTGTCATTGGCGCCCATGGTAGACAGACCCTCAGGGCAGCAGGGCAGCCAAGATCCAGAGAGAGAAGATGGTGCTTGGGTCCTAAAAGACTTCAACGGCCTTCCCCTCCTAAGCTGACTTCCTAAAATTTTTCCCACCTCCCAACACTGTCATTAGCTGGGCTCAAGTCGGCAGCATAGGAGCCATTGGGAGACATTTAGATCCAAACCATAACGATATGTTTTTATATAATATTTTTTAAATTACATTTGCAAACAACACCACCAATCTCATCAGAAAAGTGGTATTACCGGAATACCGTTATGTCTCAAAGGCAGCAGCAGGCTTTCCCAAACTCCACTTGGCACTTGAAAAGTCTGCATATACGACTGGCCACAGACACTGCAGCTTGTTTCCAGTGACGTGCCCAGCTCACTGTCTTCATTTCAGATGAAATACCCTCCAAACGTCCACATCTGATAGGCACAATCACTGTGCTTTCTAGGTTTTAAAAACAGCAGGAGGGAGGCAGGCAGAGAGAACGATGCAGTCATGCCTAAGTGTGCCTTCTCTTCCAGATCATAAAGGTGGTGCACAGGCCTCCTGCCCATGGAGATGCCCATCTCCAGTCAGCTGTGGCCCTGGTGAGAGCTCTGTGCCCTCTACAAACACCAGCCCGAGAAAACCTCCGCCCCCAAGGAAACCTCCGCTCCTGAGATCTGCTGCAAAGGTGAGGCAGACGCTTCCCTGCAAGCCCTTCTACGTGCCCTGATCACCCCAGTAAGGCGTCAGTAAGCAGTGTCCAAAGAAGTTTATTATGATTGGGGTTAAATTTTCCCCCTCCGGTCATTGCTATTGGGTTTTAATATGGATAAAAGAAATCGAGAGACCAAATACCTGGTGTCACGTCCCTCAATCTTGTTAACTGTGTGGCAGAATTTGACTCTCTAAGCCTCCAGGGTCATTGCATAGCTAGGAATAACACTACCTGCCACCCCTATTGCCCAGACATGATGGAGGGATGGTTTGGGATGCTGAATAAAGATTCAATATTAGGATCCTTGGAACCCAGAAAAGGAATTGCAGGCCCATCATACGTCTCTCTGATGGTCCTTCCTGCTCCCCGTTATGACGGATTTTATAATCAAAATAATTTAAAAGCAATCGTCATCAATATAAATAAGACAGAGAAAACCAGCTCTACTGCTGTTCAGATTTCCGCTGTAGCACGTATGGTTCCAGGAGAGTGGCGTGAAGACTACACTTCTGCACCAATCTCTCCCTCCTGCTGTTTTCATGGTGGCTAAGGCAGAGTCAGCTTCCACGTGGCATACCTCCCACCTCAGTGAGACCCGCCAGGCACATATCAGAAGGAGGTTATAGACGGAGGGCTTGTCCTCCATTCTGAGGGTGGTGGTGAGGGGCCCTTCTAAACTGATGGAGCACAATTTCTGGTTACCCCCTATGCAGACAGTCTCTCTCACTCTCATTGACTTCAGAATCCCCAGCAGCAGTTCCTTTGTCTGCATGCATCCTCTCCTAGCATCAGTGGGCATCTCCAGGTTCAAGGATGAAATTTTATGAGAAACCTATCATAGATAAATGCCCATAAGTAATGGATACTGATGGAACAAAAGTAAACTCTGAGTTAATGCATCCATAATCTCTGTCTCCCTTTGACCCTAAAATACTTTCCATCCTGTACTGCAGGACGCTCAGCACAACGAGTGGTACATTGGAGAATACAGTCGCCAGGTAGTTGAAGATGCATTAATGCAGGAGAACAAGGTAATGATTTCTACAGGGGCCATGGGCGTGGTTTCTGTAGCTGGTTTTCTGCTCACCAGTCACATGATATAAGAAGCAGCATGCTCGGACATAGCGCTGTCTGCATCATCCTGAACTTTCTCAGTCCTAGGGAGGTAAAAAAGAAATTTAGGGGCCCAGGATGTAGCTCAGTTGCAGAGTGCTTGCTGGGCACATGCAAAGCTCTAGATTCAATTCCCAATTCTGCAATAAAAGGGGGGAGGTGATATTTAGAAATGGAAAATTTCAGAGCTAAAGACTTGGTTTTGTCACTTATCATCCATGCAACTTTCTCCAGTTCGTAAATAATTTCCCCTGCAGATTTCTTTATGCAGTGTGGCAGCTGGGACATGAAGGTCACATTAGATGGTGTCTTCTTCTTTCTTCAAGCTCTGTCTTCTTATAGGAAGTCTCCTGGAGACGCAAGGGGGTCTTTGTCTTACTTCTTAGGAAAGGAGCAGGAATCTCGAAAGCTGTGATAGTCAGGGTGTGACAGGCTACGCTGCAGTGACACTCTGAGGATCTCAGTCTCCTGGCATAACAAAATGTCAGTGTCTGCATCCCATGTCCAAGGCACTTCTTTTTTTGGTTAATGGAGGCCACTTGAGGGATTATTGGTATGTTTCTAACTTGACGCACAGGTTCTTTACACGCCCTCTCAAAAGTCACACACGTTGCCTCTGCTCATATATCACCATCCCAATCCACATAACCGCACCTAACTCCAAAGCAGGTGGGGAAATGGGAACTTGTGATGGGACCGAAAGGAGAGAAGAGCTGGTATACTGATAATCCAGTCAAGTCACTGTCACAGCCACCATCCCAAACAAAGCACTATTAAGCGACTACTACGTGCTGAGAAATATACTAGGCTTCTTAAAAGCGATAGGAAGTTTCTCAAAACTAAGTCCACATTAAAATTTCTCCAGTTAACCAACAGTCAGAAAAGACAAAAATGAATGGTTTAGTTAATTAATGAATAGCTAACAGGCTTCCAATTATGTCTAATAAATGGGCTCTCAGAATTGAAATTGTAAAAGTGAATCATACATGAGTACTAGAATTCTGTGGTAAACAGAATCGTGACCTCCCCACCCAGAGGTGATCATACCCTAATTCCTAGAGACTGTGGCTATGTCACCTTCAGTTACTTGTTGATGCAATTAAGTGGAGGGTGTTGAAAGAGAGGGTCACCCTCTGCTATCTGGGTAGTTCTGACGTGATCACAAGGGTCCTTATAAAAGGAAGGCAAAGGGTCAGAGTGAGAAAAGAGATCAGATAATGGGAGTGGAGGTTAGACTAGTGGGGGCCGTGGGTCAGGAATTCTGGTGGTATCTAGCAATGGGAAAAGTGATGGTAAAGCAGATTTTGCCCATTAAAAGTTCTAGCCCAGTAAGATTCATGTTGGATTTCTGACCCCCCCAGAACTGAAAGAATAAATTGACTGTTTTAAGCAATTAATTTCATGGTAATGTATTACCTCGGCAGTAGAAAACTAACATAGTTGTCAGCAAAATACCTTAAACATATTAAGAATAAATGGCATTACTCCATTTCCTGGATGAGGAGACTGCTCTCAGCCAACATCTCCGTTACAAAGTGGATAAAGTGGCAGAACTTACGTTCAGAATCTGCCTTTTTGCAAAATCTCAGCTGTCTCTGGTAGCCATCACCATGCTGTAGAGCCGGATGGGGAGCTGTGGGTGGCTGGGTGATGCTGCACCCCCAGGCCTCCCCTCCTGCTGTCCACAGAACCTGCCGGGATGGAGAGACAGGCGAGCAGTGCTGAACTGCAGCTTGGGCTCCCCTCTTGCTGCCCCTGCCCAAGGTGCCCTTGCCCCGGAGGGTCTGTTTCCCATGGCCAGAGCTGCTCTTGGACGTGCTCCAGGGCAGGAACCCACACGTGGCCCATGCTAGCTGAGACCGCACACACGTAACCTGGGGTCCCTTGGGGCACACCCAGGTGTCCAGTGAATGTTTCCTTCCCTCCCCTGGGGCCATTTCTTCCCAAGAAGCACTGGGAAAAACACTCTACTGAATGACTTCATATTTTCCTTTCCATGGTTTCATTTTATGTTTTTCTTAGTTTGTCAAAACATGTTTCCCATTGATGGGAAATATCTTCATTTAAATTGCAGGGTTGCTCAGCTTTATTTTAACAAATTCATTGCAGACTTGAAAATGCTAAAATCAGCGCTCGGCTGTGAGTGTCTCCCTTCCTGCCCTCTCTGATCATTGGCAGTGATCCATGTTCTGGCTGAATGTTTCAGGGAGAATCGCATTCCAGAAAAGTTCCCAATCACACTTTACATCCTTGTTGGCAGCTGGGCTTAAAAAGTAAGAATTTGGGGTGAATTTAAATATTCCACATACTCACCATGAGGTTTAAGGGGCTTCCTTTAGTTCTTAAGCCTTAATTCCCTTACCTATAAGATGGGGATAAAATATTCCACTAGGAGTTTATGCAAAGATCAAATGAAAGTATTTGTGAACTGCTTAGCACTTGAGGGTAATTCTCATAAAGTTTAGCTGCTCATACCATCATGACATCTAAAGAGTATAATGGTATTAGTTATACCATTTGGTGTATTTATGATTTTATATAGCAGTATTACCATGGTAATATACATATAAATATCTGTACCCATAAATCAATAATTATAATTATATAGAAACAGCACATATGACACTATATTACTTATAAATCATATAATTTATGCATATATTACACATAACCTGATAAATATTAATTGTAGGTAGTATTATTACTAGCTGGGTGGTGCATTCCTAAAATCCCAGCACTAGAGAGGCTAAAGCAGGAGGGTTATGAGTCCAAGTCCTACCTGGACTATATAATGAGACCTTTCCTCAAGGAAATAATATATATACTTATATATAGGAACTATGTATAACCCATGCCTACATATATAGCTATTATCTATAATCTATGGGGAGGATGATATAACTTATTATAAGTCATTGTTTAGCATCTGTATAGACCACCTGTACAGTGACCCACACAATTGTAGTTACAGGTTTCTCTATATTTTTCATCGCGGTGGCAACACAATGTGACCCTAAAGTTCAGCGCTATGGTGGCAGGTCCCGGAGGATGGACCCACTCGCTGCCCTTCACCCCAGGCCTCCTCCCGAGCAAACCCCTGAGTCCACTCCCAGCCTCCCTCAGACCTGCGCCCTGCTGATTTTCTTTTGCACACCTTGGCTCCACACGCTTGCCTTCTGCAGTGCTGAAGCTCCCTGCTTTCCTCATCATGCTGACACCCCAGGCTTGTGTGCTGTCTCTTCCTTCCCCTGCCCTTGCCTCCACTTTCCTGGGGTACCCCTCCTCCTTCCTGGTAAGGTGCCCTCTCACTGTGATCAGTCCTACGAAGGCCCTGCCTCTCTGGAGAGCCCGGCCTGCACTGCTACTTCCCCGCACAGCGGCCCACTTTATTGGCTCTGTCACAGCCTGCTGGGGCTCCTCTCATCTCTCTATCCCTGGCCCCCAGCAGAACAGAGATGTGTGAGCACGGACCAATCCCAAGGAGACTGTGGGAGGGTCAGGGGGACAGCTGGCCTCAAAGATGCCAAGGCCAACAGCCCAGCGCAGTGGCGCCTTGGGGAAATGGTGACTTGGCGGGAGCCAGGGGCCAGGGGCCAGTCAAGCACAGGATAAGCTGGCACATTGACCCTGAACACCTGCTAAGGCTGTCGCCTAGGTCAGTAGAGGACAAGGGGTGATTTGAAAGAAGGGAGTGCCATGACCACATGGTGCACTGCTCAGAGAGTGATAGGCATCTGCCTCATACCCACAAGCAATGAAAACTTACTGAATGGAATTCAGTCAGCAACAGATCTGCCCAAAACAGATGCAGGCATCATTGCAGTCTCCCTTGGAGGATGACTATTTCTCTTCTTGTTCCAGGATGGAACTTTCTTGGTCCGAGACTGTTCCAGCAAATCCTTGACAGAACCGTTCGTCTTGGTGGTGTTTTACAGAAACAAAGTGTACAACGTGAAGATTCGCTTCCTGGAGAGGAACCGGAAGTTTGCCCTGGGGACAGGGCTCAGAGGAAATCAGGTGGGTCTGACCTCACTGCTCTGCTTTCTGGGTCACAAACAACAAATAAAGATGGCGTTTAGGGGACATAGGAGTCACCTCTCCATGTCATAGCAGCCATAGGCCAGGAAGAAAGATGCTGCACTGGGAGAGGGAGATGCAGCCTGATCCTTGCACCAGCACCCTGTGTACAGACACATGGCTTCTGCCCCCAGGCCAAGGCCTGTCCTGACACCTCAGGCTTCCATCCTGCTCTGGCTACTACTGAAAACTCTTGCTGCAAAGGTGGCTGCATTCCACCTCCCAGGAGGCCTCCTTGGAAGCTGATGCTAATGGAGCCGCCTGCAGCCACCCCACGCTGGGCTCTCACTGCAGGCATTTCTGAAGCTTGGTGGCATGAATTATCCATAGGATTGTGTCCCCATAATGAGCATGAGCAAAGCGGTACCATCAGGAGTGTGCCTGCCCTTGGTGTGGTCTGCTGCTGGATGGAGGGGTGACAGAATGAGTCAGTTATGCCATTTTATTAAGAACTGAAAGTGAACTGGTGAGAAAGGAGAACTGAGAAAAGTCTGCATTGCCTTGTGTTTTAATCCTCTATGACAATCATTCTTACCTTAGATGTAGGGAGACTGAGACTGAGAAAATTAAATAAATGACCAAATACACACAGTAGTGACTGGGAAGGTAAAGTGAAGGGTGTTCTTTCAGCCTCTTGATGAAAAGAGAAGAAAAGAAAGGCAGACAGGAAGGCAAGAAGGGTAAGCAGAAGGGAGGGAGGGAGGCAAGAAGGAGTGAGGGAGAGAGGAACAAAAGCAGAGAGAAAGGCAGGAAGGAAGGAAAGAAAGAAGGAAGAGAGGGAGGAAGGGAAGAGATGGAGGAGGGGGAGTAAGTTAGCTCTAAGCTACCATTTACTAAGGTTATGAGCTCAGACAGATTGTACAACTTCTTCTCTCAACTGAGAATGCTAAATTCCTATTTAGCACCTCCAGACCACAATCTTCCCTGACAGTGTGTGTCACTAGTCAAATTCTGCCTCACCCTCCTGCCAAATTCACCAGTTGAAGCTGGAGTCTTAAAACCCAAGACTCAAGATATGACTGGACCCAGAGACAGAGCCTGTAACCATGGTTAGGTGACACGATGGGGTTGAGCCCTCATCCAACACGAAGGCTTCCTGTACATGAGAAGGAGACTGGCACAGAGGACATGGGAGGATCAGGGGAGAAAATGGCCATAGGCAAGTCCAGGAGAGAGGACTCGGGAGAAACCAACCTGCCCATACCTGGGCCTTAGACCTCTAGGCTCCTGCAGTGGCAAGAAATGTCTGTTATTTAATCCACTCGGTTATAACAGCCCTCACAAACTAGCATAGCGTAAAACCAGAGCTTTCACAGATATCTCTTGTTCTCCAGTACATACTGAAATAGAGACCACGGCCAGCGTTGGACAGAGCTGTGTGTGAAAACCATACCTGTGGGCCACCAATCCCATGTCTGGCACAGAGCCCTTTTCCAGGAACCACATAGAGCTTAGGGAGGAGCAGGGGACACTGGCCAGGCCAAAGTGGGGTCAGGTCGCTGTCTTTGCTGCAACCTGAGGCATTCTAGTGATGAGCACTAGAGCACACAGATCCCCGCATACAGCTGCCAGATACTCCATCCAAAAGGTGTCCATCAAAACTAAAGGCGCAGGGGGCCAGCTCTTCTCTCTGTGGTGAGGATGGGCGAGTCAAAGACTGTAAAATACTCACTCAGCCTGGGTCATGTGACTCCCACACTGCATGGCAGTTACTGTGGTTTCATCATTACCAGCAAGTCCTTCTAATAGCTAGATAGAATCCCGCTCAGCTAGATACCGACAGCTAATGGACGTGCCTGGTCCCTTTCTGTGTCTCCCTCCAACTCACACCGTATCTCATGTCTAAGAAAAGCCTGCCGCGATTTTTGAACGCCCGGAGTTAAGCAATGCTTACAAAGCTGCATCGCAGGCCGAGCATGTGCTCCCACTCAGTCCCTGAAAATGCTGTGAAGGACACATGGTTGGGTCCTTTGACTGGTGAGGCCACTGACCCCTTGCCAAGGTCACACCGCTTTCCTCCCCCAAGCCGTTCTTTGGTTTGCTAATAAAGGAAGGGAAGCTAGAGACACCGTAATTACATCCTAATAGCATTTAATCAGCCTGTCAGCCATTCTCCCACTACCCTGGGAAAAAGAAAAAGGAAGCTGTCAACTAAGGCAGTCTAAGTCGGCCTCAGCTTCCAGATGAGCTGCTTCAGTTATTATCACCAAGGTCCCCTCAGGGAACCCAAGGTCTATTTTAAGAAACCTTTATTTGCATCCACCCATAATCCTCTCTTCTTTGCATGCCCCAAAGGTGAGTTCCTGGTCCCATGCATTCGGGACTGTTCTGAGTCACCGGGCAGTCACTAACGGGGGCTACTGAACCCACAGTTATCCTGGGAGGCGGGTGCTGCTGGCATCGTCTATAACAAATGGCTAAACTGAGGCCAAGGAGCGGTAAGGCACTGGTCTAAGGTCGCAGCTAGTAAAGGCAATGCTGGGGCTGAATACACTTTGCGAGAACACAGGCTTCTTCATACAGCCTCAAACATCAGGTCGAAATGCAGACAACCCCTCAGCTGCCTGAAAACAACCCAGAACACTGCACATTGAAGAAAAGGAACCTTTAACTCAGGGCTTACTGCTTGCCAGCTCTAGGGGAGAAACGAAATTTGCAAGCCGTTCTTCCAACCTTTCGCAGAGGGAGCCGTGCGCATGAGTAGCAGTAGAGGCTCTGGGCTATGCCGGGTCCTGAGGCCTCACAGCCTGAATTTCTGCCTGGCAGAGAATCTCACATCTTTCTAAGAATCTGATGCAGCAGTGACGCTCTGCTCAGGGCGAGCCAGCGAGCAGTTCCTCTGTGAAAGAAATAGCATCCTCACCCATCGCAGCAGGAAATGCATAATGAGGAAAGGGGGATTTCAGGGGTAATTTTGAGTTTCTGGGTTGTTAGCTGTCTTGCAAACTTCTGAAGTTGACCGCACAGAGACAGCAGCACCGACTAGTGGCTGCTATTTGATGTGCGCTGAGGAGGTGTGGATGTCTTGGCAGGCACAGAGAGGTTTAATCCCAATGCAACTGATTGTGGGAACCTCCTTCCTCGGGGCCAAGTGCCCAGGCACAAGGGGGTTTGGGGGGCTACAGAAGAAGTCCGGGCTTAGCCCCAGGAAAGGCTATGAGCCCCCACACCCCTCGTCAGCACACAGGGCGAGCAAACTAACTGCCGGTTCACAAGCAAAAACCTGGGGAGCTCTGCTTGGCTGCATGCACGCCAAGGTCGTTCCGTTTGCCTGGCGGCTAAACATCCCTGCCTCACTTCAGACTTAGGGACTATCCACTGCATCGGTCCTCTGACACTGCTGTCATAAATTCTCGCTAACTGGATGGCTTGAAACAGAGAGAGGTTTATTCTCCCACAATTCTAGAGGCCAGAAATCCAAAATCCAGGCTTCAGCAGGGCCATGCTCCCTCTGGGGGCTCTGGAGAAGAAGCTGATGTCTATCGGCTGCCTTGGCTGTGGCCACAGGGCTGCAGTCTCTGTCCCTGCAGTCACACTGCGTCCTCTTCTCTGATTAAAATCTCCCACTGCTCCTGTCTTCCTAGGATACACACAAGTGTTCCTAGAGCCAAGGATGACCTAGGATAAGCTCCTCCTCTCCAGATCCTTCACTTACCGCCACATTTTACCAAATAAAATTACATTTACTCTTTAACACGTAAGGCAGTATTCTTAGATTCTGGGAGTAGGACGTGGGCGTGTCAGTGAGGGCACAATCCAGCCCACTGCGCTCAATTACTCATTTAATGGCAAAGCGTCGATTTTATGCCTACACTATGCCAAATGCCTGCTGCACTCAGGGAACACAAGGGGTCCCTAAACCTCTGTGCCTGTCTATGCAACAGTGACCATGACAGAATACCTGCTCCAGGAAACTGCTGCCACCCTCCAGCCCCGCACTCGAGTTTAAAGAGAGCAGTGTCAACTACTTTGCTCTGAAGATGTGTGTAAGTTTCTGGAAGTTAGAAGAGATATTTACATGCTAATTTTAAAACCTTCAAAGGCTACAAGACAGATGAATAATGAACCCTGAGTTTATTTGTCACTCCCTCTGTCTGCTTTTGTGCTGTCTCTCTCTTTGTCCTTTTTGTATATCTATGTGTGTACCTGACCATATCTGTTGACTTTTCTGGCAAAGGAAAGGTACCACTGCCTACAGTATGCAAAGAAGATGAACACAAAGAGTTTAAACAGACTTTAAGGTCTAAAGGATTAAGATTAGGATGACATTTGCTGTCCTCTTAAAACAATTTAATATGAAAATGAGTTTAATTATAATCTTTTTAAGAAATCCTCTTTAAGGCAACATTTCTGTTGTGGGCACATCCCTCACAGGCACTAGTAAGTGACAACATCATTAGCAGCACTTGCCAGGCTTCCTGCCACTTGTCAAAATTATAATTTCAAATAGAACACCATCCATGCAGTAGATGATTAAAACAATTAATATTGAATTCACTATTCAAGAACAATCCTAATAAAAACAAAATAAGCATAAGAAGTGAGCATTTTTCTTCTGAAGACTGACACCAAAAAAGGAGATTTCCTTTCAGCATTGACTGTTAACGAATTTTGTGGAAGAGTTCTGCATGAAATGTTTCTTTCCATTAATCAATTTTTGTGTCAAGTATAAAGAAAGAGAACATAAATTTGTCCTTGTTTGGTAATTGCACAAACCCCCTTTCTCCTAAAGGCTAGCAGTGATAGCCTATAGAGTCCTCTGATAGTGCGAGCTCTAGCAGGGTTCTTGGTAAATCTAAAAGGAAAAAAGGATGCTAGCAGAGGACTCCCTGTATGCTAGAACATAGGCTATGCTTTGTTCTAAATATTGTTTATGTATCAGCCCTATTGATCTGCGCAGTGAACCTTGTAAGCAGGCTCCACTGCTGTCATCTGTCGTCATAGATAGAGATACTGGGACACAGAGAGTGCAAGAAATTCCTTCCAGGTCTCGTGGTTGACAGGTAGGAGCCAGACTTTGAACTCTGGCATTTAGACTGGGGAGTGATTCATTTCTGACTACCTGCTGTGGTAAAACAATTACTTTCTCCACCGGACAATTAAGAAACCACCTTACCTTAGCATCAGATAAGAGGAACCTTTACATAGTATACCCGTTAGGGGTGGTGCCATGATCTGAACATGGGTGTCCCCCAAATTCATATGGTGCAATCATAACCTTCCAAGGTAATGGGATTAGGATGTGAGGCTTTGGGAAGGTGGAGCCCTCATGAATGGGCTTGGGGTTCTTATTAAAGAGACCTCAGAGAGAACCTCATCCTTTCCACCAGGTAAGATCCACACACTAGAAAGTGGGCCTGTGCAAGACACAGAATCTGCATTGATCTTGAGCTTCTCAGCCTTGAGAACTGCAAAAAACAAGTTTCTGGTTTGCATCAGCCATCTAGTTTGTAATGTTTTGTTACAGCATCCTGAACAGACTAAGACAGGCTGACACATGGGTTATCTGGTAGAAAACTCTTCCGCAGATCCAGTGCGAGATTGGCAGGGTTACATCATTTCCAGACTGCATCTGCTCTCCTTAGGCATGAAAAGACAAAGCCCAACTCCCATGCACTTCAGGAGAGGGCAGGTGCATTGGTCCCTGTAACCAGAAAGGTCAGGACCGGAGCTGACAGAGGGGACTGGCCCATGGCAGGTCCCCTCCCTCCACATTTCCTCCCTGTTTCTGCCCTGTGTGGTGCACCCTTGCTCTGGACACCCTCTGCGTCTGAGGAAAGAGAAGGTAGCGTTGGCAGCTGCTGGCTTCTAGTGTTTCAGCGTAGTGTTTCCCTAACCAAAGAGAATGACCGTCCCCCCAGGCACATGCAGCCCGAGGGAAGACTGGGTGGTTTGGTGAGGGTCTCCAGCCTGTGTCACTCACTTTCACAGCACATGCCCCTAAATGAAATGATCTATTTGCATAGGAAATCATTTTCTTTCCAACTCCAGAAGAAAGCAATCTCCATGAGGTCAGGGATCTCGGCAATCTCATTCCCTGTTGGATAGCCCTGGGGCCTTCCAATATTTCTGCACCTACCACATACCATGTCCGAGGCACAGGGAGGACAGACAAAACTAACTCAGAATCAAGTCTGTCACCATGGATCCTTCCCTCAGGCTGTGCCACCCTCTGCCATCCTCTGGTGGCAACACCAGTGGTCACAGCCATGGGCACCGTGCTGTAATGGAAGGAGCACCTACTTGTCCAGAGAAGAGAGAGGCTCCATCGCTGGCTCTGCCCCCTAGCTGTGTGACTAGGCCAGTCAATCTGCTGCTTCCGGCTGCAGTTCCCAATAATTCTAACTTCCCAGCACTTCACAAGCTTGTGAAGGAGAATCAAGGTCGTCTTAAGGCATGGGAAGCAGGTCGAGTGAGAACTTCCTAATTACCTCCCAAGATTTTCCTTCAGGAGCACACCCAAGAATTATCCTCTGTGCTTGGGTCATCCCAACACCCATCCTTGCCCATGCTTTGCTTTTAATATCATTTAACCTTCCTTGTCTGCTTATTTGGAATCACCTATCACAGGAAGTCCCATTCTATAACCTGGACAAAGAGCTTCCTCATTCCCCTAAACCTGAAATAATCTTACCTTTTACTAAATCACCATATCTCTCCGTCTGGATCTGTAGAAGCATGCCCTCTGCAGTTGCATCATTATTTCACAAGAAATCCCAGAAAGAAAGCCAAGTAGGCCAAGGATGCGCAACCCTCTGGTTGTCACAGTCCCTTCTGTGGGCACTGGGGCTCTTTAGAACAGAGGGCATGCAGGCAGAAGTTCACCACCAGCACTTCCAGCAAGTTACTAAGTTCAAGCCTTCTTTATCTCCATTTGAGTTGGTCACAGTTAGGAGCACAGCTAGAGAGGCAGCAGGGTCCCATGGGCTTAGGATAGGAAGATGGTGGGGGACTATGACCCATGTGGTCCGATGCTGGGGAAGACTCCAACAGTAGGAAATGTAAGAGTTGCCATCGGGCTCTGTCGATCTCCACAAGCTTGTTGATTCTCCCCTGTCGTCTTCTCATTCTTCTCATCCATCCTTGGAGAGCTTCTCTGCCACAACCTTGTAAAGAAGCATCACTCCCTGACATGAATTTCCAATGTCAACATCAGGGAGTGAGTTCATGTCCTCCCCAAGTGAAATAGGGCATGCAACAACAGACACAAAAATATGTTTGAAAGCACTGATGTTCCTTGCTGTGTTTCAGAAGTTTGATTCCGTGGAAGACATCATCGAACACTACAAGCATTGTCCTATTCTCCTCATCGACGGGAAAGACAAGAGCGGGGGCCACAGGGAGAAGTGCTACCTCACCCAGCCACTGCCGCTCCCCAGACACCTCTCACCTCGGTAGCCTGGCTCCTTTGTCCTCAGCTCAGTGGAGTGGGTGCCTGTATCAGGTTGCATTTGTTTCGAAAGATTGTTGTCTGAGTCCTCAAATGATGACCCTGTGGACCTTGTATAAAAGGAAAACATTCCGCAACACACACTGGAAAAATCAATCATGATTTTGAAAATTGAAACCACAGAAAAGATACTTACAACATACAAAAATAAAAAACCAGGCTTGCAAAAGTATTTTCTAAATAAAAAGCTCCAAATGGTCATTATGCTCAGGTTACAGATGAGCAGCAAAGGTTACAAGAGGCTGTCGCTTAAATGTCTGTGGCTGGTGTAACAACGCTGCGCGGGATTCCCAGCCCTGAGTTCTGTGGTACATTGAGCAGCCTCCCCGGACTCCTGCACTTTGGGTGTTCGGATGATTCCTTACGCCAGAGATGTTGCCACGTGTTGGCTCTGTCTTACTTGTGATCCTAGAAATTCAATTACAGGGAAGGAATATGGAAAGTGAAACAAGAACTGGTGACTATCCACTTAACAACAGAAAGCAGAAGTACTTTCTCCATGGTATATTCTGCTCGCAGTAACTTTAAGCCAAGTGGAAGTTATCAAACTCACAGCAAGGAACTCAGTGGATTCTATCCCATCCCAACCTTAAGGCAATTAGTGTTGATGCTTGCAGTAAGCTTTTGGATGTTCACCTTGAAGGTGAAAAGTCCTATTTTATTTTGTTTTATAATACAGATGAGGAAGAGAAGGCTCAATGAAGTTACTGACCTGCTCAGTATCAGAAGTGAGCCCAGACTCTTGCCTGGCTCAATGTAAGAGCATTTTCACAAGTATGTTCTGTGCCCTGTGGCATTTTGCACCTAAGCTGAAAAGGTAGATTTGAAAAGAGCAAGAGAAACAATTTGAAAACATAGACTTATCACCTTAAAATAAACAAGTTCACAGAATGGAGTAAGTTTGGTTAAAAAAAGTTAATGGTGTACCATGATTTCAAATGATACCACGGCTTAAAATTCATGGAGTAGTCGTGACATTGGATCTTCAATACAGAAACAAAATAGAACTAAATGTAAGAGACTCCAATACAGTGCTCAGGATTATCTCTGAATTGGAGACAGTGAGCTCTCTGGGAGGAGCTCTTAGCATCTACCAAGCACCTGTAAGGTGCTCTCAGCAGTCAGTGGAAAGTCAGATGTCCGGGTTAGATGAGAATTTAATGAAGAGGCTGCTCTCCTACAGCTGGGCAATGAGCGGGATGCACAGAGGTAGGCAAGACCCTTCAGGCTGCCACTGGTGAGTAGAGAGAGGGAAGCAGGGCTACAGTGTAAGAAAAGCTTAGGTCTAAGCAATTGCTCTGGGCAGATCTGGGCCAGCCCTTGGTGAGTGCCAAGATTACATGTCCACAGAGGAGTCTCACACTGTGAACAAAAGGCCAGAGCGCAGTGGCCCTTCATGCTAAGTTATTGTCTAGGGCTAACGAGGAAGAAAACAAGTCCTTCAAGTGTGTGGCCAACTCACTTCACCATCTGTCACCCGGGGAGGCATCCGCTGATGGGCTGGCCAGCAAGTTCTTCTAAGAGAGACCCAAGTGTCCCCTCCACAACTGCCACAGTTACATTCATCCCTGAGTTCCTGCTTTCAGCATTGATTGCAGTAAGGATGCTTTGCTTGTACTAGCTTATTAAAGAGCAGGAGACATAAATTTTAACTGTATTCAAGTCAGACAAGTTCTCTAAAGAAGACAGGATAGATA
The DNA here is from genome assembly GCA_004027295.1 of Dolichotis patagonum. Classification (NCBI taxonomy): domain Eukaryota; kingdom Metazoa; phylum Chordata; class Mammalia; order Rodentia; family Caviidae; genus Dolichotis; species Dolichotis patagonum. The sequence continues at coordinate 4,692 of PVJX010016490.1, read as the reverse complement.
CTCCCAGCATAATTTATAATTGCAGAAACTGTGTCTCACTGGCCAATGTCAATCTTACAATGACATGGTTGTGACAAGAACCAAAGTTCTCATACATAATTCTTCTGTTTTCTGTCTATGTGCTTGATTGGGTCTGATATGGAAAACTCAGTGATAGCTTTTGCAGGCACAAATTCCAAACTGTTTTACTCTTTCTTCGAGTAATATCTCTTCAAGTTGTGGAGCTTTCGTTTCATGTGATTTTGCCATCTCTGCATGCCAGGTATTTTCTTTTGAGACAAATACCTACCTATCCTGAATCCACGTCTCGGTCATCCTTGATGAAGGATTAGTACAGCACTTGTTTGCATGCTGCCTATGTGTTCGCTGCTAAGTGCTATTGTGAGTGTTAGAAATGCAGAAATGAATAATAGAGAAAGACAGATGACAAGTAAGGGTACAGATAGAGGAGGCACTCCAAATTGTTTTCCCATCACCCTGTCATATCTCCCTTTAACACTTCACTGAGTGCTTATGGGGTGAAGCTGACGTTGAGTATTTTAATGACTCTCCTTTGAGACTGCATCAAATCTCAACATTTGGAGGAGAACATGTTGAATCAGAACACTTAAAATTTTTCTCCTCTTGGGGTGTGAGTGTTTGAGTAATGCATACTAGCTATAATCAATTAAATCTTTCTAATCACTAGGAAAAAATTTTAAATTTACTCTACTGTCAAATATAGTCCATTACTGTGTATGCATATACACATTTTATAAGATACTCTATATTTCATATGATTACTATGTTTTGTATTTATTTTGTTATCCTTTGTAATATTTGTTCTAGCAAAGCACATGTGCTCTTGTGGAACATTTGTGATTTATAGCTGTGCTAACTTAAATGAAATCAAATATGTAATTAAATGTTATAATATTCTGTGGGACTGAATATTGAAGGAACAGTTAATACATAGTTTAATTTTCTTTGTTTTGTTCCCTGTTGGCTTTAAAGCTCTTTTGAAATCATACTTACGCTAAATGTAAGTGAAAACAATCCAGGACAGTTATCTGATGGATGACCCCCATGCCAGCTAGATACTAAACACAGACGCAAAAGACTCATATGTAATAACCATCTCAACAGGCGGAAGGCAGTGTCCCATTGTGGTTTAGATTTGTATTTCCCTAATCATTAGTGACATTACCTCCTTTTTATTTATATGTGGTCTACTACTGGGGGTTCAGGAGATTGGCAAGGATGCAAATCAGTTAGAAACTTTTACTTTGTTGATGGGAATGTCAAACAGTATATCCACTATGGAAAACAGTACGGTTTCCTTAAAAAATTAAAAATAGATCTACCACAAGATTCAGCAACCTCATTCATTTCTGGGTACATATCCAAAACGTCGAAATTACAATCTTAAAGAACAATCTGTTTTGCAACATTGTTCACAGTAGGCAAGATATGAAACAACTGAAATATTCATCACTGGGTGAATAAACAAAATATGTTGTAAAAATACAGTGCAGTATGGTTTGGCCTTAATAAAGAAAGACACTTTTTATATGTAACAACACAAATGAATCTGGAAGGCATTATATGAAGTAAAATAAGCCAAAGACAGAAAGACAAATACTGCATAATCTCACTTATATGTGGAATCTAAGATATTTAAACCCAGAAATGGGAGTAAAATGGTGATTCCCGGAGACTGGAGAAAATGGAAATGAGTTGTTCAATGAATATGAAGTTTGGGTTATATGAGAAAAGTAAATCCCAGAGACCTGCTGAGAAACATCATGCCTCTAGTCAACAGTAATTTACTGTATACTAAGAATTTATTAACAGAATATATCACTTATCAGATGTTCTTCCCACAAGAAGCTGGGGAGGTGGGGTACAGGAGGCAACTTTTGAAAGCAATGGGTATGTTTATCACCTTGAATGTGGCAATGTTTTTACAAGTACATGGTTATTTCCAAACTCATAAAATTGGGAATATTTAATATACTCTTTTTTCTATATTAGTTGTACCTCAATAAAGCTATTTTTTTTTAAAAAAAGAAGACATACATTTACCAAAGTTATGCAAGGTAGAGTAATGTAGTTGGTAGTTGTCTTTCTTGTGCCATCATGGCATCGGCAGGCAGGAACGGATGCGTGAGGAGGATGTGGTCTGGGCCACTTTCCGAGGGCATTCCCGGGACTCAGGGGAGAGGTCCAGGCTGGGACTTAAAGTGGGACCCTAAACCAGAGTGTAACAAGTACTGGCCAGTAGCCCTTAGAGGACCCCTGTCCCAAGGGACTATTCTAGGCCATGGGGAATCAAGCAGTGATTTCAAGCAAGTGAAAAAGTAAAGTAACATCTATGGGGAACAGAGAGGTAATGTAAGTGGGTCTAGAAAAACTGACTTGCCTTCCAGAAAAGAAAAACAATTATGTCTGTGTCTCAAATCATATACTGAAATATGTTCTACATGAATCAAAAAACTAAAAGAAAAACAGCAGATTTTAAGTTGAGTCTTGCACTTTTGTCTAGTAACTTTCATGGCTTTGGCATAGGGAAAGAGTTCTTGAACAAAATGAAAACATAAATCATATAGACTGGCAAATTCATCATATCAGAATTTGAAACATTTGCAAAAGCTGGACAAAGTCAGAAAGCAATTAAACGATCAATATGTACGAGCAAAGAATGTAACTGAGTCATGCACCCAAACAAACGGAATATTCATAGTCCTGCAAGCAAAGACATCCAACTCTTCCTGTTTGTGTGGCTAACAAGGCTGGACAGTGATGAAATTTTCAAGGTTGACCTGGTAACAGAAAATAGTGAAAATCAAGTTGACTTCCATTACAAGTATCTAGAAAGGGTGAGAAATAGGGATCACTATTTACCCCTAAAGGATGGTAAAGGAACTAGAGTAATAATAGAAATAGTCACTATAAACATATATTATAATCAACACACTCCTTCTCTAGGAACCAGAGATTTACATAATCAAGCCTTTGCCTCCAGGAAACATTTTAAGTTAGTCCTACAGATTGTAGCTGAAGAAGTGTAAAGTGAGCACCAAGTGGAAGAAAAGGGTTTCAGTGAAAGCATCAGTCCAAAGGCTTAAAACCCCAGCCCCTCTCAGATACTTGGATCCCAGAAAGAATGATAGGATTGTAGCCATACATCAATAGAGCAGAACAAAAGGAGCTTCCATGACAAAGAGGAGCTAGGAGAATTTGTGACCACCAGTCCAACTCTACAAAAAATACTGAAGGACATTCTAGGGAGAGAGAACAAGAATACGAGCATTTCAGGAACAGTGGCAGAGAGGCCTCAGTGAATGAGGCAGACAGTGGAGTGGAAGAGAAAAATAAACTATCAATGGCAGAAAAATAGAATAGCAGAAATGAGGCAGAGAAGATTGGCTATAATCTCTAGTATAGAGGGCCTCGAAATACTAACAGAGAGAAACACAGGCAGAGTAGATCAGGAGATAGGGTCCATTGAGCTGCTCTATATAGGGAGGCAGTGGGACCCAAAACAAGCAGTGCACCCCCTGGTAGTGAAAGGGGAGGAATTGTCTAAAAAAGGGAGGCAGAGGATACTGTTAATGGGGTAAAAAGATTTAGAATTTACATTATTCTCACCACTCTGCTTGGATGGACTATGTGCTGTTCCAGTTTGTCTACTTACACTAGACTTGAGGTCATGGTCAGCTATCCCAAAAATAAGAGGACATATTACGGTAATCACCCCTAATTTTCCTATCAACTTAATCTGAAGCCCTTTATATCTTATACTGTCTTATTATGGCTGATCTTATTTGAATCTGGTTTGTTAGATTGCTACTTTGTATTAACTGATTTTATTTAAATCTGTTGTGATGGATAGCATCAAGTCTAACAGTATAGGCAACTACACTGAAGATGACAAGATTCACTAAGATACCCACTATGGTTTGACTATTACTTGCTTTTGAAGTCTTATAATGTCTCTAATGCTTTGTTTTTAGTAATGTTGTTATATACTGCTGAGACACCATGGTAACCATTGTAGATCACCTTGTATTGTGGTTTTATGTGAATTTTCTGCCTCATGCTTTTCTAGGAATTGTTTTATCTTGCTTTGTTTTGCTTTTCCTGCTAATACAGAAATGATAGATATACATGTAGAGACTCACGCATGTGTAGAGCTTATAAACAGTTTACAAGAACCAACTATATAACACATGTTGAAATAAACAACTACTTTGAAGAAAAAGAGACACTACAGTACCCAGTGCTGATTCCATATGTCATGATGTGAAATCCAGCAAAACTATCACTTTTTGTTCAAAGTGATTTTAGCTTGCTTTGTCTTGTTTAAGTTCAACACACATGAAGGTATGGACAGCTATTTTAAGGAGAATGAGAGACACTATGACAGCCATTCTTGGCTTCCCTAATGTCTGGTCTTGAAGACCTGAAATGCCCTCCTTGTCCTGCTCAGATCAATTCCATACTATGTTGTCTCATGTGAGTTCCCTGTATGTGACAATATGGACAACTATTTGGAAGAAAACAAGAGTCAATATGATAGAGAGTGAATATCTCCAATTGTCTAGCTTTGAAATTTATGTCTTACATTGCTTTCTTGTGATCCGCTTTGCTCTGTTTTGTTGTGTTCAATTTTACCCTATTGATATAATTGCATGTATATTTGAGTGGGTA